>CAKNYM010048732.1:62186-88986 GCA_932195095.1 Andricus curvator
CTATCCGCAACCCGAGAACGCGTTCGGTGGCTTTGCCATAGGCCCTTTGGTTCGATTCCCAAGGAACAAAAACCGAAACCGAATATATATATATATATATATATACGTGCGGTAAGGACAAACATAACCTTACTTTCTTTACGTTTGTTTTATAGAAAATATTCGTCTTTTTGGATTGAAAAATTAACTAAGTTAAAAACTCATTTTTTGGGTAGAAGTTTCATTATTTAGGTGGAAAGTAAATTTTTTGGTTGAAAATTTAAGGATTTTGTTAAAAATTCGTTTTTTTTTGGTTGAAACATAATTTTTTAAACTGAAAATTTAACTATTCCATTATTAGCTGAAAACTATTTGGTTGAAAATTCATCTTTTTGGTAGAAAATGAATCTTCTTGGTGGAAAATTCTTCTTTTCGGTTAAAATTTCAACTACTTGATCTATTTTGGTATATAATTAACATTTTTTGGTAAAAATGCAACTGTTTGGTTGAAAATTAATATATCTTTTATGATTTAACTATTTAGTTGGAAATTAATGCATTTTGTTGATAATTCGTATTTTTGTGTTGAAAATTCGTTTCTTTTTTAATCTACAAATAATTTTTTGTAATTAAAAATTTAATTATGCCATTTTTGGTTGAAAATGTTTTTTTGTTGTTGAGAATTCATGTGCTTTTTTACCATTTATCTTTTCGGGTTGAAAATTAATCTTCATGTTGACAATTAATCTTCTTCGTTGAAAATTCATCTTTTTGGATAAAAATGCAACTGTTTGGCTGAAAATTCATTTCTTTTTTTATTCAACTATTTAGTTGGAAATACGCCTTTTTTTTGTTGAAAATTCAGCTACTTGATTCAAAATTGAACTTGTTTATTAAAAATTCATTTTGTGGGTTGAAGATTTATCATTTACTTGAAAATTCATCTTCTTGATTGCAAATTTAACGATTTTGGTGAAAATTCGTTTTTTTTTTTGTTGGAAATTAATTTTTTTTATTGAAAGTTTAACTATTCCACTTTTCAGCTCAGAAGTGTTCCTAATTCAAAGACCCGGAGGATAAGACTGAAATACTAGAGGTTTTGCGGACTACTAAACAATGGTGCCGTAATGTGAAGATCTTTCAAAAAACTCAAGCCGCATTGGAAGGGAATAAGGAGGATTTAATGGATCGAATCGAGGCTCTGGAATCACTGAAGGATCGGGGTGAAGACAGAAATCTGTCTGATGAAGATGGTTCCTTTAAGGACGATGAATCGTAATTAAGGTGTGATTTTTTATGTATATAATAGTTAAACAATTATTCAGTTTGAACAAGTTCTATTAGGTTAAGTAGATATTTAGAAATTTTGAAAAAAATTGAAACTTAATTCTAAACTTGACAATATTTCAAAGGATTCAAAACAAAATATAGATTTTCAAGATTTCAAAATAAAATTTAGAAGCTTTAAGGATTTTGAAAAATTAATTTTAACAATATTTGTAAAAAGGTTTCAAAAAACATTTTTTTTAAATTATCTGGAGACTTTGAAGACTTTTGAAGATTTTGAAATAAAATTTTGAAGATTTTGAAAGGTTTCAAGATAATAAAAAAATGTTCTTATAATTACTGAGAAAGTTTGAAGTGATTTTTTATTCTAAATAAAAAAAAATTAAGAGAATATTTAACAAAATTTCAAAACAAATTTTGATGTATGAATAACAATTGAATAATTATCAATTTGTAACGACTTAAAATGAAAATAATGTTACTTCTAATTTAAAAAGTGTTCAACTTTTAAAAAATTGTAATCTTCCAATTTTTAATGTTTATAACTTAAAATTGCTTAACATGATATAATTTTGACTATTTACCAATTTTTTTATTCATTCTTCAATTTAGGCCATTGAAAATGATAGCGTAGATTTATATTTTTCGAATCTTTCAACGGTACAATTGATCAAAGATAACAACAATTTATTTTGCATTTTAGCGGCATTCAATTTAAAATTGCTCAATTGAAACTTTTGATTTGCAGTTTTTTATTTTTTTTTATTTTTTTATTTGTTTATTTGTTTATTTGTTTATTTGTTTATTTGTTTTAATTTGCAGTTCAGTTTTCATAAATTCAAATGAAAAAATGGTTAGCTCTAATAGTTCGAATCTAAATTTCAATGACTGGGATAAATGATTGTTGACCGGGAAAAGAACCGGGAATTTTTCCCTCGATTAAAAGGACCACCCTGTTCCTGCTCCCGTGGCTAAATCTTCGTGCTAAAAAATGTGTATACAAAAATTTGTAATTAACGATATTGTTCAATTCGTAGTGCGTTATAATAGCCACAAAAAAAAGTTAAGTTTTCATGCCTGAAAAGCTTTATACAAACCAAAGTTCAATTTAAAATAATGTTTGGTTCGTAAGTACATAATCAAAAGATCGGAGCACCGTAAAGATATCAAATTTTTGTTGAAATGTAATTCGAACTGTTTGATTCCAATAATAAAAGACAACGTTTCTACCCCCTACCGACTTTGAGAGGTGCAAAAGATGTCTTTTTATTGAAATCACAAAGTTCTAATGACATTTGAACAAAAAATTTATATCTTCACTGTGCTCCGGGCTTTCAAAGGAAATTTTATTACTTTTATGTCATTTATTATATAAAAGCTTACTAAAGCTATATTGTACCGCTACGATAATGTAAGTGACTACGCAAGACTATTTTATTATTAATTGTCCATTTAAATTATTGTATTATATTTTTTTGTATGTATACCATTAAGCCATTTCCCTTTCAGGGTAGGCGTGACACTACCCGATTCGGGTAGTGTTTCTAGGTGGATAGTTTTCTTGCAGTTATAAATAACTACAAGTTTGGGCTCACCACACCCATAATATGCCAACAGCACACAGTATTCTCGAATGGTCACCCATCCAAGTACTAACCGCGCCCAACGCTGCTTAACTTCAGTGATCTGACGAGAACTGGTTTTTTCAGCGTGGCATGGCCGTTGGCCATGATGTATGATGTATGATGTTTAATAAAAAGTAGTCTCCATTATTAACTTGTTGTAAATACATAATAACTACAGGAAGCTTTTATACAATGTAATAAATAAAAAAAATAAAAAATCCTTATAAACCACAGAGTACTCTGAAGATATAATTTTCTAAAATGTAATTACCCCTTTTTCCTTCAAATAATAAAAGGCAACTTTGCCACATCCTGCCGTTTTGGAAATCGGTAGCAGGTGGAAAAGTGGTATTTGATTATTGGAATCAAAATGTTCTAATTATATTAAAAAAAAATATATATCTTCAAGGTCCCCTGGGATTTAAAAGTATTTATTTTCTGTATTATATGATATAAAAAATTACTAAAGTTATATTGTACACGCTAAAACATTTCTATGTAACTCGGCACTTTAATCAATTTAAGCAAATTAAGTCCATTTAAATCATTTTATTCCATTTTTGTGTGATTTTTAATAATAATCAACCGAGGCAGGTATTTAAATATAAAAGTTACCATTTTTTATATTTTTGTTATATCTATACTTCAAGAGATAAGCGTGTATTAAAATCAATATATGTTAGAGTTTAATGCGTTAATACCTTTTAATTAATTTATAATATTGTTCATCACGTGGTTATATAATGCTTAAGCAAATAATATGTAATGATATCGTATTGTTATAGCCTGTTCTGCTATTATAGATCTCAAATTGTATGACACACTTGTTATAAATATAAATTTTTTATTGCAATTATTCACATTTTCACTTAATAATAATATTTACAATAATATATTTTTATATCCTGCATGAATTTTGAAACTCGCATATCACCATCATGCGTGCGAACACGCGTGCACATTGTTATCTGGGTAGTTTAGAATCGTCGGAAACTAATTATTTATTGTAGTAACTTTTAACTCTACAGTAATGTCCTACTATTTTCTGTAAAAGACAGTTTTTTTTTAATATTATAAATGACCATAATTTCCTTACTCTTAACTAAACTCATTAATAGTATAGATCAATCGATTCTTCTCGAATCAAACTATATTTTCTATAGTTGCATCAACTTTAAATAATGTTGATGGAAACATTTTGACTCTTCAACATAATGTATTAATATTATAAGTCAAGTTGTTAAGTCTACATACTATGGGATTCGACCTAGTGTCCCAAAGTCTGCGTTAAGACACCTCCTTTGAGGCCCCGGCCTGTCCGCCTCTACTGAGGGGGGCAGGCCAGGATGTTCAAGGATTTGTTAACCGTGGTGCCATTTAGTCCTTGACACGGCGATCACATCGTAGCTTAGGAGCATGAGAACTCGTGCCCTCGATATTCCAGGAGGCTTTGTTATAACCCCCTGGTCCTGCGATCCCCAGGGAGAGATTTTATAATGGTAAAACTGTTCATTAATTGCACTCAATCGAAGACATAACCGGAATTATTATTACCTATTGTACCATGCCTTTTTATTTTTAAAAAGCCTGTGAAACAGAGGTCACTACACGGGTTATCCTCGTTGCTTATCGCCATTCGACTCCACTTCACTGTTTATGGGCCTGTGCAAATTTTTCTTTTACTAAGGTGGGCTTAAAATCACTGTATGAATTTAATCACAACCAGTGATAACCCGAAGCTGCATGCGACTTTATTAGAAGTACCCCCATTTGACCAGAGGAGAGGAAAACTGCAGAAAATCACCTCCTGAGTTCGGCCGGCTTTTCGGCAGTCGAGTTTGAAGGCAGACATTCGAACCTATTCACCGAATACATACAGTTATCCTCGGCGGCAAACTCCCGCTCTACATTAGTAAAAAACGTAGCGAATACACGACCCGGTCTTACGTCGCAGATGGTCACCGATCCGAGTGCTATGCGCGCTCGAAATGGCTTGACATCTGGACCATGCGAAGCCGTGTACATAGTGCACCGTGTACATTGTGGGCAAAAAAAAATATTTTTTTTCAGTTTTAGGATCAGGATAGGAAAAATCTTATTCTATACATAAAAATAAATTTTTGTGATTTTTTACAGATTTTTAAAACGATATCTTCCGTTAGCAGAAATGATTTGATGTTTGAAAGTTCGAAAAAAGTTATTTTTTACATATTTCAATGCCGCTTTCATAGTTCTCTTTAGAATCATTTCTCCCTGTACAACTTCGTTTACTGCAATATGCCATATGATTTCAAAAATCATTTGTTGAAGAAAAAAAAATCTGGTGGCAAATAAACTTACGTAAAGTCACAATTTTACTCAAAAATTAAAAAGAAATTTTTAATCTTAAGTGCTTTAAGGACGTACATTTTTTTCTAATTTAACCTTTTTATACGTTTTTTATGACATGAATGCGTATAGGAATCTTAAAAGGTACATCAAAATATTAAGAAATGATACTTTATTGCGCCAAAAAGTAAAGAAATGTGGGCGTCCGCATGAAAAGGGCCCTTATCGCCATTTCTAGTTTAGAAGATATTGACGTCTTTCTAAGTTAAAGTCAAAATTATTATTTTTGGGTTTAATTGAGGGATGATACTGGGACCTATAGTCAATGACATTGCAATGAAATGACACGCAATGTCATTTCCTTCATCGTAAAGCTGATGAAAAAATGTTTCCAGAACCTCCATAAAAAAGTAAAGTTTGATAACTTTTGTAGAAGTTATGGTTAATGTATTCTGACAAGCCATCGTACTAGAGACATTCTCTTGGGGGAATTATAAGAGGTTCACTAGGATAATAATAATGTTGCCCCAGGTGTCTCGCCACAAGCCCTGAATGTCTAGTCAAAATTCTCCAGTATCTCGCCAAATGTCTCCAGTGTCTCGTCCAAAGTGTCTAATGCCTCGTCAAACCCCATTGAAATTTTTTAACGGTGCTGAAAAAATGCATCACACTTCTCAGGATGCAAAGTCGAAGCTACTAACTCCGTTTCATCAACCTCTCACTAATCTGCCTCGTTAGTCACAAACTAGTAGTTCTTTTGAAAAAACACAATTGCTCTCTCACATTTCATGCACACTAGGTTGGTACTTATTTTTTTTCAAATTCGTTTGCTCCCACTGGCGGAATTTGTTCGTAGGCTCAATAAAAGAAAGTACCCAAAATTTTAGTCAAGTCGGTGGATATTCACCCATCAAACATAGGCCTTCAAATTTCGTATTGGATTTATATGTGAGAAATCACGCAAAAGCGAAAAATCTGCATAACTTATGCAATTTTTATTCGAATCATTCCATCTCCGTGGAAATACTTACAAAATTCGTAAAAACAAACTACTTGACTTCAGAAATTACTTGATAATTTTTAAAATCCAAAATATTAAAATCTTAAAACTTAAAAATATTCATATAATTTAATTTAATAGTCAAACCATAAAGCATTCAAATCAATTCCTGAAAAATCTAATGATCAGAAATTGTTTATTTTTTCAACATTTTTGTTTTCTCGAATTATGTTAGATCTAGAGACAACCGCGGGATTTCACCGGGAGGGGGTGTCATTCTAGACAATTGTACCCCCACCCGGCGAAATCGCGGTGACGTTTCAGCTGTAACCACGTCTCACAACCGTAATGTAGATGGTTACAGTCTGCGCTGGACTCAATACGACGGTATGTCAAAAGTCTCGTACACCCTGAGGACACGAAGCGACCTAAGGATGACCGCTTTCTGCATTTTCCTCGCAAGTGTATTTGCAATTCGTTGACAAGTAGGGATGCTTTTCACGATATTAACAAGTAAAAGCTGGGCACCTACAAGAGCACCGATGAACTGAACGACTTCTTGTCTGTGATATTCTTGTCGGCTGGTACCGAGAATTCGATAAAAAACATGGCTTTCTTCTCGAAGTCAAGTAGAACTATGTCAGGCCTCGAGTGCGCGACAGAAACCATTGTCGAGAATATATATTTTCAGTATATTCGGCACTTTTCATTTTCGACCATTGACGCAATTTCCATAGGAGCGTTCGTCTGAGCGGTATCAGGGCTAATGCCGCAAGAGTTACAGAGATGTAAATAAAGCACTCTTAGTGCCTTAATAAATTAACACCGTCTTAGCACCTCAAAATAAAACACTCAGTGCCCGCCTTTAATTCGGGTTAGTTAAGGAAAGTCAAAGTTAGCTCAAGCGACATCGACTGATCCACCACATTTATGTGGAAGATGCTCTTGTCGGGGAGCTGTTTGCGGAAGTCTTTCTACTGTGCTTTCTTGATTCGGGCCTCCAGGAGCCTTCTCCGCTGCTTTTTACAGAAACGCTCCTTTGCTCACTTCTTCGTGTTTCCTGACCATTTTAAGAGTGAGGTCTCGTCCTTGTGCAACTATACGTGCTGTACACAGAATGATCCTGTTCTGAAGACACTCGAGTTTCAGTATTCCGCGACCACCTTGACGGCTACTCAAGGTGCAAGCTTTTGTTCATGTGCATAACCTTTCGTAACTCGATGTCGAGGGGTTTGAGCTCGTTTTTCGTGCATGGAACTAGTCCAAATGAATAGATTTCTACCGGGACGGCAAGCATGTTCATTGCAGATACTTTGTTTCCCGCCGATAGTCTGGATGACCAAATATTATCGCGATCATAAGGTCACTCATGTATTTTATATGGATGCTTCTAGCCAAAGCCGACTTCAAAGTGCTTTAGATATCGTTAAGGGGTATACAAGAGCGATTGGTATCTACTTTACTTGTGCAGAGCACGAGCAGAGCGCGAGATTACGGCCCTCGATATCACCACGCGTAAGATCATGCATATGCAAAAGAGCCTCTTACATATCAATTTGTCCGTTCCGCGAATGTACATCTCACGCCGTCAAGGTGGGCGCGGACTTCCAACTTTCCAATGTCTTCATAAGCGAATTATTCTGGGCACATCTTACGTCGTTGCAAATTGAAGAGATCCTTTCCTAAAAATCGTAAGGAAACACGAGATGATTGACAAAAGAGTGTTTCTTTACAATGCCGCAAAGCAGGCGGCCGAGCACGTACTGCGTTGGCCGCCAACCTGCCCTGCCGTCCGAGAAGTGCTAAATTTTCCAGAACTGTGATTTTCGGACAGTCTCCTATGCACACTGGAGGTCTGACATCGTTCTCCAGGACTACGAGAAACGAACTATATTCGTGATCGAATTCTTGGCTCCGGCGGACTACAACATGACCGCCAAGTAGAAGGAAATGGAGGACGCTATTTTCCTGGATACATCTGCGGTGTCACTAATCATGGCAAGCAATAAGGTCACTCATGTATTTTAGATGGATGACCTGAAGATCTATGCTTCTGGTGCCAGCAGACTTCAATTGCTTTAAATATCGTCACGGGGTACACAGGAGAAATTGGTATGCACTTTGGATTGGACAAATGTGCCAAGATTAGTCTGAAGAAAGGAAAGATTACTGGCGTTGCCGAGGACCCTGAGGTTGTGGATATAAGTGTTATTAGACAACCTCACACTGGAGAGACCTATACATACCTGTGCGTGCCTCAAAGCCGCATTCAGGACGCAAAATCCGTGAAGGAGTCTCTCTTAAGCCGATACAAGTATCTTCTTCGACAGATTTGGTCTTCCAATTTGGGCTTAAATTGACGAAGAACGAGCTTACGGCCCTTGATATCGCCACACGTAAAATCATGAATATGCATAAGAGCTTGCATATCAATTCGTCTGTTCCGCGATTATACATCTCACCCCATCCAGACGTCAGGAAACACGAGATGATTAGCAAAGGAGCGTTCCTTTACAAAGCCGCGAAGCAGGCGATCCAGATTCTTGGCCTGAATTTTAACATCAGAAATGAGGAAAGTGCTTTACTCCATCTAGAAAATGCATGGAAAATATCACAGAAATGTAGAAGATCAGTCCTTGTCGAAGAAGCAAACTTTTGCTTTCCTCAGATCAGGACGTCATTCACGTACAGAGGGTTTCATTTTCGCATGTCAGGACGGTGTCATTTCCACCTTAGTATACCGTGAACGCATTTTATGTCAAGAAGTTCCCACCGATAGGTGCATAGCGTATCATGGACACGCAAAGTACCTAGAACACATACTATCCGGGTGCCCCACTCTCGTGGGAACGCGACGTATCTCTACAGTCATAATGCGGCTCTAAGAGTGCTTTAATACCATCTTTGTCGCTCTTACGGTGTTGGCCGCGACCCTGTTCTGTCGAATGCTCCGAAGGAGATAGAGTCAATTGTCCAAAGGGAGAAGTGCCAAAATTTCTGGAACTACGATTTTCGGGCAGCAGTTTCCCTTGCACACTCAAGGCCTGTCATCGTTCTCCAAGACTTCGAGAAACGAACAATATATTTGTGATGGAATTCTCTGCTCCGGCCGAATACAACATCACTGTCAAGGAGAAGGAAAATGAGGAGAGTTATCAAGACCTTAAAAGGGAGCTGCAACGACTGTACCCAAAATATTCGGTTATAGTAATTATCCTCGCGATCAATGATCTCGCAGTTGCGAAACTATCACTGGCTCGAAACCGTAAAGCCATACCCGCGTGCTAAAAATATGCCAAGGCACTTGCGAGGTGGATGCAGAAAGCTGTCATCCTTGGGTTGCTTCTTGTCCTCAAGACACACGGGGGTTTCGCCAGCCTGTCGTTGTGATTTCATTGTGCCCTGTGACGACCCATCTCAAGGTCGTTAGGCGTGGCCATATGTGTGATTTACCGCGGTTCTACTGGGAGCCGGTATCATTTTCAGATGACAGTTGCTCCCAGTGGGACCCTTCGGTGGTTGTTTAACACTTTTTTCTAATACACTACCGGTCAAAATTGCTGAAGTATTTTTGTTGAATAGAAGTCGAGATAGATCGATGTAATTTCAGATTTTGACGAATTTTCATTTCTCAAATTCAACTCGCTGCATGCTTTAGGGAAGTGACAGGAAAAATTTGGAACTTTGCTCAAATGAAGCCTGAGGTCTCAGCTTTAAATTAAGACCAAGAACACTCAAAACTTCTTATTAGTTTTCGAGTTAGGACTTTATTTCTTAAGCGACGCACGAAAGGTTTTTGATGCGGCGGACCGACAGTTCGCTCGACTCGAAAACTAATAAGAAGTTTTGAGTGTTCTTGGTCTTAATTTAAAGCTGAGACCTCAGGCTTCATTTGAGCAAAGTTCCAAATTTTTCCTGTTACATCCCTAAAGCATGCAGCGAGTTGAATTTGAGAAATGAAAATTCGTCAAAATCTGAAATTACATCGATCTTTCTCACACGCTATCTCGACTTCTATTCAACAAAAATACTTCAGCAATAGCTCAATCGACGCGAAATTTTATATTCTTTCAAACGATTTTTTAAAAATATTTCTAGCTCAATTTTTCACGGAGATAGACGCTTTTAAAGACGAGCGTGATTTTAATACAAATTTTGTAGGTGGTCCCACAATTTTGACCGGTAGTGTATATATGTATGTATGTATGCATATATATATATATATATTTATATTTATATACACACACACACAGGATGTCCCAGATTCATGTTTCCGGAAATATGAAGCTGTATTCAAATTAAAAAAAATAAATCGAAAATTCCTTCTCCAAAAATCATTGGAAGATTCAGTTTTTGAGTTGTAAAATATTTAAGCTGGACCAATTAGGAGCGCGATATAAACATACGTGCGTGCGTGAGATTGCGTTGGACTCCCGCTCACGCATGCACTACTGCTTATACAGCCATATAAGTCCGGACACTTGAGTTTGGGACACCATGTATGCATATAAAATAAAAAAATAGGTTAAATAACCACTGCATGGTCTCGCTGGGAGCAACTGGCATCCATGAAAACGACACTGGCTTCCAGTAGAACGCGGTAAATCACACCTATGGCTACGTCTCACGACCGTAAGATATGTGGCCACAAGAAATGAAGAATTCACAGCGACAGGCCGGCGCAACCGTCGCGTGTCTTGAGGACACGCAGCGACCCAAGGATGACAACACTCTGCATTCGTCTCTTAAGAACCTCGTCATGTTTTTGGCACGCGGGTTTGAGGTTACGACTCAGTGATAGCTTCGTACCTCCGAGAGCACCGATCACACGGAGAATCATTTTAGCTGAATATTCTGCGTACAGTCGCCGCAGCTCCCTTATAAGGTCTCGATACCTCTTCTCCTTTTGTTTCTCGAAGTCCTGAAGAACGATATCAGGCCTGGAGTGTGCAACGTAGACTACTTTCCGAAACTCGTAGTTTCAAAAAATTCGGCTCTTCTCGTTCTGGACCATTTACTCTTATCTCCCTCGGAGCGTTCGGCAGGACAGTATCGCGGCCAACACCGTGAGAGCCAAAAATATGGTAGTAAAGTACTTTTAGGGCCGCATTGTGTTTGTAGAGATACGTAATTCCCACGTGAGTGCGACACCTGGATAGTATGCGTTCTAGGTCCTGCTCTGCACCTATCGCTGGGAACTTATTGACGTACAATGCGGCTACGGTATACTAAGGTGGAAATAACTTCGTCGTAGCACGCAAAAATGAAATCCTCTGTGTCGGAATTAAGTCCGGATAATCTGATGAAAGCAAAAATTAGCTGTACATTATAAATAATCATAACAGCAAAAGTAGAAGTTTAAAGAATGTAATAAATAACCATAACAACAAAAATAGAAGTTTAAAGAAATTGAAATCACAATTGAAAGAACTGTTGATTTGGTTAAATCAGATCTTATTGAATCATGCCTCATCCCAACATTGTGATTCATTATCTAAAAATTGTATCGAAAAATGAATGAAAATATAATTGATATATTAATGTTGACATAAGTAGCCATTAATATCACTGTGGAATTAAAGCAATGCAAAATGATATCAAAAGAAATTTGTAAAGTAAGGTTAGGTTACAAAAATGCATAAATGAGGTTATAATTACAAAATTATTAAAAACTAAGATAAAGTTAAATATATTTAATAAAATTCACATTTTTGTTAAATTTAGAGAAAATTTTGAATAGCCGAAACGCGGTTACAATCAGTCTTTCAACAGTCAAATTACAGCAAATGTTCACAAAGTCATCCATTAAAGGTCAGTTACTGTATTCTTAAAGTCATTGAATATGGACATTAATCATAAAGCGCTCAAACAAAATATCTATTACAAATAAAATTGGAAATTAAAATTAGTTTTTTCATAATAAGCTATAGAAATCTGGAATCATCAAACCTAAGATTAACACATTTCTTTCCTTTGTTAATGAAGAAAGTATCAATAGTTAAACGCTTGTTCAGATTTTTTTCACAAGCTGGAATTTTTGGATGTTGAAAATCAAAATCATGTCCAGTCTCAATTCTATGTCTTTCAAGTGCCGTAATATTCTCTATATTCGAATTATGACGTTCATGTTCTTTAATTCTATAATATAATAGTCTACCTGTGTGTTCAATGTAACTACGGTCACAGTTTAAATAGTCGAACAAGTGAACAATATTTTTGTTATGTAAAATATATAATTTACCCTTCGGAAATGGAATGAAGTTAAAATTAGACTTTGTTGGTCTAAAATGACCTTAATGCCTTTTTTCCTTAAGGGGGTGTCCTGCTTTAGAAGGTCTGAAAAATCGATTTTTTTATTGTTTAAATCGATAGATAAACTAACTATCCAAGAATATATTCACAAAGTTACAGAGGTCAGTTCTAAGTATTTTCGAAGATACAAAGCCGCAAGCAGAGAAGCGTCGAGCAGGTGTGCGAGTGCTCGGCCAGACTCGGGCGCGTGCTCCGCCTCTCGATCTTCTATTCCGAATTTCATAGCTGAAACCCGTGTAGAAATTTCGAGATGGTTCTAGTATGCACCAGGCTATTTTCCCTTTTTCTAGTCGGGCTCTAATGCGGAAAACTAGGCAGGGCCCCAGTATTAACCAGTATCTAGTCGGACCCCCACTAGATCCAGATAGACTTGTCAAGGTAAGAAATTGCTTACTAGATCCAGATAGGGCCCTGATGAGGTTTTTTCAGACTAGAACTTCTAGACCGCTTCACACTAGAACCCTACTTCAAATAGGGAAAGATAGAGAAATTTCAACATGGGAAAGGTTTAACGTTCTTTCAAAACAATACTTTTAGTGTCGTGTTGAGCCATAATACGGTTTAAATACAAAATGTTTGCTGATATCGTTGACGGGCAACGGATCGACAGGGAGAACAAGCGCCAGACAGTTAGCAGCAAGGAAGTTCGTACGGCTCGTAGACTCGATCACATGCATCTGAACGAGTTGTTTGAGGAAGCAGAAGAACTACTATATGTACCAGGAATAGCTGATTAGCAGATCATTTGTGTAAGTAACGAAAAATTAACATTTACTCCTATTGAAAACTTTGAAGTGCGTTTCCTCCAGTTTTTATTTTGACGATTTTACTGAATTGGCGGGCGTGATAGCAAAAAACTAAACGACCTATTGAATCGAACCAAAGTTTATTCTCTTCAGTATTGAATTCTCTTCTAACTGAACTAAAAGGGTCGGTAAAAAAGTCGTTTTAAATTACTTTTATAGCACGTTGAATTGTTTTTTCTTTCTTAAAAAAAAAAAGAAATTTCGAACTCGAAAAAAGTTATAATTTCACGCTTTTTTCTGTTTTTTCTTAGTTCACCCAGAATAAAAATATATGCCAATTGAAATATTTTTTAGTTTTTTTCTTTCAGACAAGAATTACGAGCTGCACATTTCCCGCCGATTGGAGTCTGCAGTGACAAGGCACTCATGGAATAGGCTGATAAAATTGCAGTAATTCATTGTTCCATGTTGAAAAAATTTGTTTATACATTTCAAATACATATTAAAATATACCTCAAAGTTCTCTGGGCTCAGTTATTTTTTTCTCTTGCAAAAAAATTCTCGAAAAAAAATATTTTTTTGGGCCTATTAAATTAGGACACCCCCTTAATATTATAGCTATTTTATCCGTAATACCAGATACACAGGGGCCCCGTCTCCTATACAACCCCTTGTACTATGTGATAGTCCACACAAAAATAAACAAAAAAGTCCTCTAGAAAAAAGTTGTGCGAAGCTTAGTTTCGGCACAAAAATGCTTCAAAGTTGGGCCTAATCAACCAGTGAGGAGCAAGCTTCGAGTTTTAGCGACCACTTGTACGTATCCCAAGCGTTAAGATAGTGTGTGCGTAAAAGTGGTCGCTAAAGCTCGCTCCTCATTGGTTGATTAGGCCCAAATTTGAAGCTTTTTTTGTACCCAAACTAAGCTTCGCACAACTTTTTGCTGGAGGACTTTTTTGTTAATTTTTTGTGCACTAACCCATAGTGCAAGGGGTTGTATAGGTTATAGTTATAGTTCTGTGGTCTGCATTGTAAGGAAGATAATTTAATAGCTCTACCTGTAAGTCCAAAAATCATCCCTTTCTTTTGTGACCATGGATGTTGTGATAAAAAATGTAAATATCTACCGGACCAAATCGTTTTGTGGTACCAATTTGTTAGAAGAGTTTTTTTATCTGTTTCTAGTGACCGAAATGTCTAAAAAATTAAGTGTGAAGTGTACTTCATTTTCATATGTAAATTTAAGATTTGAATCATAACTGTTAAAAATATCTAAAACTTTTTGTAGTTTTTGTTTAGGAATGACCATGAAAATATCATCAACATACCTTTTATAAAAAGGTAAATTAAAACTGAGTGAAGATAAACCGTCAATTTCACGTGTATAACAGTATTTGAGGCAATCACGTCTTAAACGGTGACTCTCGGATACCGGGCGACCTCTCAGAGTATGCAGCCTTATCCTTGTACGCGGGGCTCTACAAGGATGTACAAACCCTTTCTCTAGCTGCTCGTGGGAACAACAGTGACGCCACCAAAACGCCAAAAAGTTGTAGATGCCGTTCAAAACGATCGAACGCGCAGAGCGACCGACAATGGGTCGGCAAACAATGCCGATCATCCTAGAATTCGGGGTGCTGAAAATAATTTAGATGGAAACACGACAACGAACCGGCGAAAAGCCCACATTCAGTGGACGGATCAACTCAAGGATGACTTGCTAGATTGCTACGATGCCAGCTTTATCCCTGTTAACCGAGGCTTTATGGCGCGTATGCACACTCTGTGGTGTCCGAAACACCAAGAGCTCCAGAACGTTTCGTTTCAGTCTTTGCGAAATCAAGCCGACTACCTCCGGGAAAATGGATATGTACGCGGAGCGCTTCCCCAACCGCTGCTTGATCAAGCTGCAGACGAAGATGAAGAAGGGACATTGAGACCAACCGCGGAAAGCAGGCACCTTCTGAGAGATGATCGCGATTTCAGGACAAGGAGGAACATTAACATGCAAGTTCCTCCTAAGCCCCAAGATCTGGCTGATATAAATGCCTCCCTTTGTGGAGATATCCCGCAAGAGTCCGACCTCTGGACCATCAATTGCTCAGTTTATGGTGCTGCGAGAGTTTTGTCTGATTCAAATCGAATGCTAGAACCGGCGATGGATCAAAAGACCAAAAGACGTTTGCATCAACTGAACAAGAAGATTGTATGGGCAAGACAGAATGCGTCCCGTGTTCAATGTGTGATTGACTACATATCATCTGGTAAACCGTTCACGGAAAGGGTTCAAAAGTTCGCCCAAGAACTAAGGATCTTGAATCACACACTGAACAAGTCAAAACTGCTTACAATCAAGCAGCATATTGCTGACAAAATACGGCTGTTATCTGTATTCACCTCATATTCAATGTCGGAGACCCCCATTCCGCAGTGGCTGGTGTTAGGACGCACTATACTCCTGCCGAAAAAAGGCAACTTGTCCAACCCAGAGAATTACAGGCCAATAACTTGTTTGAACACACTGTATAACATCTTTACATCTGCCCTAAACAGCAGGATTGTTCGACGAATTGAGCCTGTGTGGCGAGAGATGTACGAACAACGTGGCTCGAAAAAAGATGTAGCGGGCTGTCGAGAGAACCTGCTGATTGACAGGTGTGTCTGTAAAGACGCTGCAGCCCACCAGCGCGTCCTGTCAATGGCCTGGATTGACTACCGGAAAGCTTTCGGTTCAACCTCTCATAGACTTATCATCTGTCTGTTGGAAAGCTTGAAGGTGCATCCAAATATAGTGAGATGCATAGAGAGATTGATGCCTCTTTGGAAAACTAGATTTACTATCTCATCTAGAAATTATCGTGTGACAACGAACAACGTCACCTTCCAGAGGGGCGTCTTTCAGGGTGATACCATGAGCCCTTTCCTTTTTTGCATCACACTTTTGCCTCTATCTCTCGCACTACGAAATTCTTCTGGATACCTCTGTGGCGAAACATTAAGCGCGAGCATAAGGTCACTCATGTATTTTATATGGATGACCTGAAGATCTATGCCTCTGGTAAAAGCAAACTTCAGACTGATTTAAATATCGTCAAGAATTACACAGGAGAGATTGGGATGGAATTTGGTTTGGACAAGTGTGCCAAAATTAATCCGAAGAAAGGAAAGATTACTGGCGTTCCCAAGGACCAAGGACCTTGTGGAGCTTGTGCATATACGTATTTATAGACATCTTAATACTGGAGAGACCTATACATACCTGACGTGCCTCAAAGCCGCATTCAGGACGTAACATCAGTGAAGGAGTCTCTTCGAAGCAGATACAAGCATCTTCGTCAGATTTGGTCTTCCAATCTGTCGGCGTTGAACAAGGTATCTGCGACTAACATTCTTGCCGTCCCGGTTCTACTCTACTCGTTTGGGGTGGTTCAATGGACGAAGAACGACTTTAAGGCCCTTGATATCACCACACATACGATCATGCATATCCATACAAGCTTGCATATCAATTCGTCAGTTCCGCGATTATACATTTCACGCCGTCAAGGCGGACGCGGACTTCTGAATCTCCAGTGTCTTCATAATCGAATTGTTCTAAGTACAGCTTACATCGTTGCGAATGGCAGAGATCCTCTCCTAAAATGGTCAGGAACCACGAGATGATTGGCGAAGGAGCGTTCCTCTACAAAGTGGCGTAGCAAGCAGACGAGCCCTTTGGCCTGAAATCGTTCTCCAAGACTTCGAGAAACGAACTATATTCGTGATCGAATTCTCGGCTCCGTCCGAATACAACATCACTGCCAAGGAGAAAGAAAAAGAGGAGAGGTATCAAGACGTTAAAAGAGAGCTGCAACGACTGTACCCCAAATATTCGGTACAAGTAATTGTCCTTGTGATAGGTCCTCTCGTAGGTGCGAAACTATCACTGGTTCGTAACCTTAAAGCCATGCCCGCGTGCCAAAAATATGACAAGGCACTTGCGAGATGGATGCAGAAAGCTGTTATCCTTGGGTCGCGTCGTGTCCTCAAGACACACGAGGTTTTCGCCAGCCTGTCGTTGTGACTTCACCGTGCCCTGTGACCACCCATCTCACGGTTGTGAGACGTGGCCATGGGTGTGATTTACCGCGGTTCTTTGGCAATAATCGATTAAATTTAAAGGAAATAATTTTTTGAACAATTTATTACTGTATGTAAGAATATTGTGTTATTCTAGAAAATTGCAGTTTTTTCTAAAATTTTCCACTTTTAAATTATGGTCAGATAATAATCAATTTAAGTTAACAAACTTAAGTGTTTAAACAAATTATTCCTTTGTAGAAAGTTTTGATGCACATTGTTGGCTTTCGGGTCAGATGAATTGAAAACAATAAGTTGTTTCAATCGTTTCGGCATACAATGGTGCCCCTCATCAATAAATTTTATTAAATCTGTAAAAAGTACTTAATGTATTGTATGTACTCAGTTTTACAATTGGAAGTATTATTCTTTGGTTAATATCTTAGTTGTGAAATTATATAAATTCTTTAATTAAGAATTTTAATTTTATTTTATTTTATTGATAACTTAATATAGCTTGCAGTATTCTTTAAAAAAATCTTTTAACGAAGTACAATTGATGAAAAAACAATTGCAATGTAGTAGACAGTTTTTTAAATAAATTTTTTTAAGTTGTCAGAAAACGTTGCAGTCGAAAAACTCTTTTAAAATTGTTTTTAGCGACGTATATTTAATTGAAACTTCTTTGATCTAAACCCTTAAACACAGTTTTTTGCGTATAAGAGAAATAATGTTAGGTAATGAATTTTTCTGTTATCATAAATCATAAATTTTTTTACTTTTACAGAAATAATTCCTAATGATAACAGAAAATTTATTACATATTTTCATGAATTCTTCAGCTACAATGATTAAATTTAAAAGTAGTATTAAATAATTATACAACTAGAATGTCTTTTTGGAAAAAAAAATTTTCACTACAGTGTGATTTTGGGAACGATTTTACTTTCACAAAACAGACTCTACAGCCAACAATGTACATCAAAAATGTCTACAACATTTATTTTTGAGGGCCCATGCAATCCCCCAGCTATTATCAAGTTATTATTTTTAATAACATTCTCTTTGAATAATGTTTGAAAGTTTTGTTTTTTTCTGAAATTTTCAACAATTGTACCAATAAAAAAAAACAAAAGATTAAAATTTGAATCACCTCATTAACGTCATAGGAATTGGGAGCTTACGCAAATTTGAACTTCAAATCGGAATTGTTGAGAATCTACGTATATTTACGATTATGTTCTCAAACTTGCCAAAATGTCAGAGATTTTGTCGACCTATTAGCATTTTTAAATGAGGAATAGGCGAGGAAATAGCGGAGAAATAGGTAAATTGAAAGACAAAGGACCTAAGATCGAGGGCCTGGAGGAACTTCGAATCCAGTGAGGGGTAGTGTCGTTGCACACTGGAAGGGGAAGGGTACACAGGTAGCTGTGGAGGAAAAGGCGATCGTCCTTTGGACCACCCTATTCTTGCACTGATTCAAGACCTTTTTCTATTAATGTGAAAATCTTTAATAAATGGCACTTTTGAAAATTGAAAAAAAATCAACTTTGTTGTTAAATAAAAATTGGTTTAAATAATTTTTAAAAAATCGCCTGTCACGAATCTCTTTAAAATATAATAAGCTTTTATTTAAAAAGAAACATCAAAATAGGATGAAAATTGTAAATTAGAAATTGATGATAATTTTCAAGATTTTTCAACAGTGCAAGTTTTTTTTAAATATTCCTGCAAAACAAAGTGTCCAAACAATGAGTCTTATGTGTCACAAACAAATTGCAGTGTCAATCTAAAATGTCATTCCAGTAGGGCGAGTTTTTTATAAATAGCTAGTAAACGTGTGTTGAATTCTATAAGTGTTCGTAAATTTATCATGCCCTTCTTTAATTGCATCATTATATTCCAAATCAATATTATATACTTTACCTATCTCGTGCCGGGCATTATATAAAATGCCTAGGGATTATATAGAATGCCTAGGCAATGTATATCATATGTATTCGATTACATACTTTGCCTGAAATAGCCAGGCATTATATATTATTATTATACCATTAAGCCATTTCCCTTTCGGGGTAGGCGTGACTTGCTCGGTTGGGAAATAGTAGTGTGTATATGGGTATATAGGTATAAAGTAGGTAGGTATATAGGTATGAGGTAGATAGGTATATAAGTGTTAGGTATAGATATTTTAGGTTGATCTGAAATTCTCGTGTTATTTATTTAAATGGCACGTTTATTCCGCAACACTGCTCTGATCGAGGTTGCTGATCAATCTCTCTAGCGATCACCCCAAGTAAAGAGCCTCACAAAATTGATATGTATGGTTCCCCACTTGGGACCATTAGTATACAAGGTCTTTGTTTCAGGCGTCATTCATTCTATTGTCACTCTGTTTACAAACCATTTGTCGCCACACTTTTCTGTCCTGGCATACTACTCTAGCTTCCTTCGCGTCCATGCATTTTTTTCATACAAGCTCTTGTGTTTCTATGGATTCTTATGTCTCTACGGATTAATGTCTCATTTACAGATTCTAACCATTCTTTTGGCTGTCTACCTCTGGGCATTCTGCCATTTACTTTACCTTTATACACGTGTTTGGTCAGTCGTTAATCTTTCATTCTTTCAAGATGTCCGAACCATCTTAACTGATTTCTTTCCCATATGTCAACTAGTGTCTCTCCTGTACCACATTCTTTGAGGATTGTCTCGTTTTGGACTTTGTCCATCAGTGTTTTCCCGCATATTATGCGCAGAGGTTTCATGCCGATCGCGTTAATTTTACTCCTGTCCTTTTCTTGACAGGTCCATGTCTCGCTACCGTATAGTACAGTCGGTACGAATATAGAATTATGTATGGCCATTTTAGCTTTTTTTGATATGTTTTTATTTGTTAGGATGGACCCTGCTCTACCGATAACCTGCTTACCCTTATTTATGCGCCTATCTAACTCCCCATCTATTTTTACGTCGCTAGTGAATAGACTACCTAGATATACGTACTTGTCAACTTGTTCTAATCTCTCATCATTTAGGACAATGTTGCATATTGTTTTCTCAATTTTTCCCCCAAACACTATGATTTTTGTTTTATTTACGTTAATTTTGAGGTCCATGTTCTTCATGCTTGTATTAAGTTTATTCAACATTCTTTGTAAGTCCTCGACTGATTCTGCCATAACAATCTTGTCATCTGCGAAAGCTAACCCACGTACCTTGACTGTTTCGAGATCTACACGTTCTTCATCGAAGAGGGCAGTTCTTAGACACTTATCCATGAATATGATAAAGAGCCACGAGGACATAACGCATCCTTGTTTCACGCCTTGCATAATATCGAACCAGTCACTCAGTTTCCCATTTACCCTTACACTCGCTTTACTACCTGTATATATTGTTTTTATTGCTTGTAGGATACCTTCATTTACTCCGTACTCTTTAAGGACTTCCCAAAGTTTATTTCTATTTACTTTGCCAAATGCTTTTTCTAGGTCAATAAATGCACAGAAAACTTTCTTTCCTACTCTCAAGCTTTTTTCTGTGATCTGTCTTAGACTAAATATCTGATCTGTACATGATCTTCCTGGCATAAATCCACTTTGGACTTCCCATATCTTTTCTTCTGTGATTTCCATTACCCTACGAATAAGTATTTTTGAGTATATTTTACTTACGGTACTTAGTAGGCTGATACCTCTGTAATTACTGCAGTTGCTTTTATCTCCCTTTCTTTTGTATTTCGGTACGATAATCGCTTTTTTCCAATCGTCTGGGACCTTCCCCGTCTCGATACATAAATTTATCAATTCGCACAACCTGTGAGGTATGTACTCGCCACCGTATTTACGCATTTCAGCACTAATACTGTCTATGCCAGCAGCCTTACCGTTTTTCAAGTTCTTAATTATGTCTCTGACTTCAGTGACACAGACTTTTTCAATTGGGTTTTCTAGCGCATTATGTTGCCTGGATTATATACTTTGCCTGTAACATTTACACTGCCAATTGGACAACAGAGATATTCGCTGTAGATGAACAAGAACTTTTCAGAGTTAAGCATCCAGAAGTATAGCTTGTCGAGAAAGTAATCAAGAAACTTGGCAAGAAAATATTTCTAAAGTTGTTAGGCTTTATTCGTTCACACAACAGCTGGATAGATGAATTAAATATGTAACCAACTTTCGTGCAATATTGAATCAACTTTGTGCAGTTTTGAACCAAGGATGAATCAATGGTGAATGATGAATCCATGGACCAGGTGCGGATCCAGGGGTTGCCACAAAGGTATTACCCCCCCCCCCCACCTGAAAAGCCAGATTTACACTTGAAAGATTTGTTTTATTACCTTTTTTTAGCGATGCCATGGTAATTTTAACTCTGATTACCTAATCATATACCCTTTTTGTGGTAACTCTGATATTCTCTTGTAACGGCGATTCTGATTGCCCTCTACCAGAAGGACGTTTAAGTTTCTTGCGCGCGCACGGCACAAGCTGACAACGACATTAACCAAGTCATGTGACATCCAGCAGGATTCTTCTTTTTCAAGAAGTTAAATAATTTGTTCTGGATGTAATATATCAAAGTAATGTTACAAATTTCCATCACTATTTCAGATCGAAAACCAATAATGTAAATTATAAAGGCATTAATAGTGATTATTTAAAGACGCTCAGAAATATTCGATGCGTATATGAAAAACATACAAGAAGGAAGCTTGATGATGCGCAGTGCTAGGTTACATTGGTTAAATATTTATTTTGCAACACCCACCATAAAAGGTGACGTTTTCATGCTTCTAAATTGTGCCTAGAGGACCTTATTTAAGCAAACTGTGTGTAAACAATTTTCGCGCATGCGCAGTCTGAAGGTGGCTTACTTTAGGCACTGGTACAAGTCTGCTGAAGCAAGTATGGTGTTTAGGCACTGGTGAAAAAGCTGCGCATGCGCACTTTCGAGATAAGGTACTTTAGACACTGGCATAGGTAATTTTAAACACTGGTGTATCTTCTTGAAATAAATTTAGATTTAATTCGAACAAATCTTTTAATGATTGAAGTTTTGTTTTTAGGGTTTCGCAGCCCCCCCCCCCCCCACCGGGAGAAAGAGCATAAACGTTAACATTTTTTTTAAACAATTTTTTTTCAAACAAATTTTTTTCAACAGATTTTTTGTTTCAAACATTTTTTTCCTACAAGGTTTTTTTTTCAAACGTTAAAAAAAAATATTTCAAACTTTTTTCAAACATTTAAAAAAAGAATTTTTTTTGTCAAACAAATTTCTTTACTCCACTCTATGCAATATAAAATTAGTATTTTCCGTTACCTCCTTCTAACAACTTTTTTAGACGGGCGTTGCCAAAAAAAGCGTGTAATACACGTGCGCATAGGTTATTGGTCACTCGTGTGATTGCATCATTCGCCTGCGGCTCGAAGCATGAGTCGGTGGTTAGCGCACGAGCGAAGCGAGTTAGCGCTAACTACCGGCTGATGCTTCGAGCCTCCGACTTATGCTGCAAAATTCCCACTCGCACACAATCACCTATTTTGCGCACTAGTATCACAAATAACTATTTTCAGCACTGCAAATGAATTTATGCGACTGACTTCTCATTTCGTTAACTTATATATTTTACGTAAATTGTTTTTAAAAACGAATTATCTCTTTCAAAGATGTGAAAAAAACTGTAGGTAAGAAATGTGAGGTTATAGGAACACAGATTACACATTATGGACGCCTCATCAAAGATATTTTGGCCTCATAGTTTCTTTCACCTACATATTGATCAAAACAAAACCTTAGATATGATACAAATTATTATAAAAATGATCCACGTAGTAATAAATAACAAAAAAACAATTCATATACATATATCTTCTTATTATTCAGTATAACCCTTATGTTCAGGTACACCGAGTGTCTACATTCAAACTGGACCGTCGAAATTCAGCTAGCCTTGTGAAGATAGTTTTCTGCAGTTTTCCTCTCACCTGGGCAAATGTCCAGGTAAATGCGAGTACTACTAATAAAATCGGAAGCAGCTGCGGGTTATCACTGGATGTGATTAAATTCATACGGTGATTCTAAGTCCACCTTAGTAAAATAAACATTTTATCACGTCCGTACAGAGTGAAGTGGAGTCATTTGGTGATAAACATACTCATGCTAAAGGACTTAAATAATACTTTAGCAGTGAGGAGGATTCGCGGATAGGCCTCTGTTTTACCGCAGTTTTTAAATAGAGGCATAGTGCAATAGGTTAAATCGCAGAGCTACGGGACTTAAATGAACCAGCCTATCTACAATAATAATATAATCATAGGTCTGTACTGATTTTCTTTCACTGGATGTATACTAAGTAATATGGCTCACTTGAAGCAATCGTTGTCATTCTTGTTTTGCACGTTGACACATGGTTTTTTTTCAATTCATCCAGGAAGTTTGATGTGTGCTGTCTTTCATAGGGTTTAGTTTGTTTATGTTCACTTCTATTTTCACAATACAGTGCAAGGTCCATCCAGAATCTTTTTCTTGGAACTCATTCATTTCAGTCGAGGTAGGGTATCCCGCATTGTTGGTAAACCATAATTTTAAATCCGGGGTAACGCATATCTCTTCATTTTTTGTATTTCTAGTTCTTGACATCAGGTACCTCCTTACTAATCTTCAGATAATATGCTTTAAGCACAGTGTTGAGTTTGAAGCCCTATGTTCACGCAACGCCTGGCCCACATATACAGCAAAAAGCACTTGGGCGTCGTGTAGGAAGGCAAGGACATCCTTGTAAACCAAGTTGACGACGATGCATGTTTTTACTGGACTATCGAATTCTTTGTCGACGTCAATCCACTGCATTCGATCGTTAATGCCATTGCGTTTCTTCTGAAGTTCGTTTCTCTTTTAGGCGAGCAACTCGAAACGAGCTTCAAGACATTCTAAATGTTCAATAATATTTAGAAACTTTATTTTCTGATTTATTAACAGTTGTGATATACATGGCAATTGCTTTTGCACTCTCTTTAAATACAGTATGCACTCATTTCTTCATCGTTTCTTTTTATTCATTTGTATTTCCCTTATAATGAAAGCAGTGTTAGCGCTTCCTCGATAGCAGGTATAAGTTTTATACACTCGTCGAGGATCATTTTGCACTAGGTATAGACTGTATAAACTAATAATATTTTAACTACACAAGTTATTCTTTTTTCTTCGATAATTTTGTATTCACTTTGACTGCACCAGCCCTATGCATTGACGTTAGTTCACGTAGCTTCTTAGCGTAAGCTGAGTTGTAGGTGGCGCTGGGTGGCATGTAAACCTGAATTTGTCAACAAATACATTTAAGATGTATAGGCAGGCTCCTTTTTTTACCATTTTTATCTAATAGCAAGTTTTTTGACAAATGATTTTAATTCGAAATTATGGGGGAAATTAAGAACGAAAAAGACCCTCCAAAAGAAAAGAAAATAAAAAACACGGAAATAGTTGAAAAGAAAAGAAAAGACGGAAACCGGTGTATAGCTCCAGGATGTACTTCGGGTTATGATTCTAATCCTACGAAAGTTAGTGTTTTTCCTGTGCCAAAAGGTGAAGAAAATGTAAAACTATGGCAGAAAGCAATAAGACGCGACGATTTAATTTTGAACCCGGGGCATAAAGTGTGTGAGTTACATTTTGCTCCGAAAGATATTTTGTTGGAAAGAGAAATAAAAGCGGCTGATGGAAGAACTGTTCTCGGAGTAGTAAGTTTATTGTATTTATTTATAATTTAAAAACTTATACAGTTTATTTTCTTTAGTTTTTTTCACATAAACTTATTTTGAAGTAAACTATATATTGAATTTCTAATTTTATTTTTAAATTAGATTTAGAGGTTAAGTATGTATTTTATACGCGGTGTTTATTTTTACTTATATATTTTGTTAATTTAAATTGAACAAATATATAAACAAAAATAGACACTACATATTAAGCATCTAAATGCAATTTAATAACAAAATTAGAAATACAATATTTAGTTTCCCTAAAAATAATTTTAAATTAAAAAAAAAACTAAATATTGTATTTCGAATTTTATTATTAGATTGGATTTAGAGGCTGAATACGTAGTGTCAATTCAAATTGAAAAAATATATAAATAAAAAAAGACGTATTCGGCCTCTACATCTAATTTAATAATACAACTAAAGATAGAATATTTAGTTAACTTAACATAATTTTAAATTAAAGAAAAACAACTAAATATTGTATTTCGAACTTTATTATTAGGTTATTAAATTAGATTTAGAGGCTGAGTACGTAGTGTCAATTTAATTGAAAAATTGTATAAATTAAAATAGACACTACGTATTCAGCCTCTAAACCAAATTTAATAATAAAATTATAAATGCAATATTTAGTTTATTTTAAGATAATTTTTAATTAAAAAAAAACTAAATATTGTATTTCTAAATTTATTATTGAATTAGATTTAGAGGCTGAATACGTTGTGTCAATTTAAATTTTAAAATTGTATAAATTAAAATAGGCACTACGTATTCAGCCTCTAAATCAATTTTAATAATAAAATTAGAAATACAATATTTAGTTAACTATAAGATAATTTTAAATTAAAGAAAAACAACTAAATATTGTATTTCAAATTTTATTATTAGCTTATTAAATTAGATTGAGAGGCTCAATACGTTATATCAATTTGAATTGAAAAAATGTATAAATTAAAATGGACACTACGTGTTCAGCCTCTAAATCCAATCTAATAATAAAATTCGAAATACAATATTTAGTTTTTTTGTTTAAATTTAAAATTATTTTTACGGAAACTAAATATTGTATTTCTAATTTTCTTATTAAATTGCATTTAGATGCTTAATATGTAGTGTCTATTTTTATTTATATATTTGTTCAATTTAAATTGACAAAATATATAAGTAAAAATAAACACCGCGTATAAAATACATACTTAAGCTCTAAATCTAATTTAAAAATAAAATTAGAAATTCAATTTATAGTTTACTTCAAAATAAGTTTATGTGAAAAAAACTAAAGAAAATAAATTGTATAAGTTTTTAAATTATAAATAAATACAATAAAGTTACTACTCCCAGAACAGTTCTTCCATCAGCCGCTTTTATTTCTCTTTCCAACAAAATATCTTTCGGAGCAAAATGTAACTCACACACTTTATGCCCCGGTTTTAAAATTAAAGCGTCGCGTCTTATTGCTTTCTGCCATATTTTTACATTTTCTTCACCTTTTGGCACAGGAAAAACACTAACTTTCGTAGGATTAGAATCATAACCCGAAGTACATCCTGGAGCTATACACCGGTTTCCGTCTTTTCTTTTCTTTTCAACTATTTCCGTGTTTTTTATTTTCTTTTCTTTTGGAGGGTCTTTTTCGTTCTTAATTTCCCCCATAATTTCGAATTAAAATCATTTGTCAAAAAACTTGCTATT
>CAKNYM010048732.1:103986-115375 GCA_932195095.1 Andricus curvator
TATGAATTGTTTTGATATTTTTACCATCATAAAATCAGGTATGCTCTCTTTTTATAGATTTTTATAAATGATGGTTATGAATGTTTTAACTTCGATGTAAATAATTTTTTCTTTAGCAATAAATATTTTGACTGACGAGGGCTGACACAGCAGCCGAAACGTTTGGACAAATTTTAAATTAGAATTGGACGAATTTTTATTGATTTTGACCTATCATTGGAGACTATTTTGACACATTACTGTTATCCTTTGCAGAATTAAACAAAATAATCTTCAAATTCGTTCACTCGCTTTGTCCACATACAAGCTGCTATGTTACCGCTCGCTTCTCTCGTGTTTTGTCTTGCGTATTTTTGTATTATGTCCATGTGACAGTTTATTAGTAGAAATTCATTACCGTTGATTTTGAAGTTATCAGTTTTTCTCTTCAGATTACAATGATTGAACTTCAAAAATCGTTGTGCACAACTAAAAATTAATTATTTTTAACGGCTTAGGTTCAAGGTCCTAATTTGAAAATACTTCAGTTTTAAAACAAAGTTTTGAATTTCTTAATTTTAAACGCTTCAAGTTTGAATTCAATAATTTTGAAAGTTTCCGATTATGAAGCACTGAAGCAGTTCATAATATTTGCATTCAAAAAATTATTATTATGTAAATGCTGAACGGGGGAAAGCTGTACGAGAAACATGCATCACTAATTCCAAGCGAGGTATTGATGTCTCATTCAAACGAGCGGCAATGATTGGTTCCAACCTATCTTGAGTCTCCGTAAACTCTGGATGAAGATCTTGGCTCTAACCGTCTCAGGTGCCAATCACCCAAGTGGGTCGAAAATACGTGCTCCCTCCGAGAAGATCGTCCGGTCGTCCTCCTTTCTCGTCGGTCTGGTCTCCGCCAGTTCAAACCTGATGTGATCTGACGCCGGTTACCATAGAATTCCGAGTGCTGGGAAGCTAAGTTTCTGCTCGATTTTGAAGAAAGGCGATGTTTCGCGAAAGTTGGTAGTCCGCCTACAGAAGGTAGTCCAATTGCCGTCGTTTTTCAACAGCTGTCAGAATCCAGCTGCCGGGTTTACACAAGTGCGTCCGCATATATTCTCAATGTCAGCCGTAAACACAACTGTATACATTCTTTAGTGCAAGATGACGTCCGAGAGCTCGGTCTAGAGTTAGGTCCTGCATATTTAGCATAGTACTGGAGCACGTCTCTAATCATACAGTGCTGTGGTGGATAATATCCTCGACCAGGTCGCAGATCCTCAGGATTGGTAACCAGATCTAGCTGGTCCAGCAGAACATACTTCTGTATGCCATTCGAATATTCAGTATATAGTGTAGGATCTCGTTGGAATCTCCTCTCCATACTCATGAGTGTCCGATCAGCTGACGACGGCATATATAACATGAGCCTAGACAGAGCTATTGATATACAAAGAAACTTACGTTTACATCCGATCAAGATATCCCCCTTACAACCACCAAGCCTCTGGTAGCTCTATCCCCTCTCCTCACCAGTGACTCAGAGGCAAATGATGCTTGAGATCCTTGGTCGAAGATAGTATGGATTACATCGCAGTTTCCATTACTACCTTTTGTTAGGACGCGAACAGTGACCAGCAGCACAGAATTGCCTATTATGAAGTAGGTTGGGTGTGGAACTATAGGACCAGCATTAGAGAATATCAGGTTATTAGGATAAAGGAACGAGGAGCAACCAGTAGGATTATTTACTGCTGGTGGAGTAGGTTACCCAGCAATTGATTCAGTTGTGAGTAAGTGGACGGAAGTGTGATAGTTACCAACGCACTTCTGACATTGTTTTTGGGAAGAACACTCTTGACTCAATGTCACCTGAGACAGTTGAAACATAAACAAGAGAAGCATTGTGAGATTGTTTCTATAGACCTGGATTGCTTGGCTTAAATCCTGCAGAATTTCGTTGCAGTGGTTCAAGGTAATCTTCCACCATCCACTGCTTCCAGAGTGCTGACCTTGTTGATGAGAAATTTCGTACTTTTTTTTCAGTATTTTCTTGTATTGTCATGTAGACCAATCTAAACCAATGTTAACCAATGTAGGTCATCCCATTGATCTGTTAGTTTATTCATTGATCCTAGCGATCTGATAATTTCGCAGGTGTCGTTGACGAGAGCCCTCAGATCCGTTGCATTTTCCTTTGTTAAGGCTTTGAGTCCGAAAAATGAGCCTAAATAGGTGTTTACGAGCATCGCCTATTATCGTGGCGTTCAACTAAAGTTTTCCAAGCTCACAAGAATTATCTCAAGTAGTCGGTATGTTGTAGATCATCCGTTCTAGCTCATCCATCAAACTCACTTGGAGATAGTGTAGTTTTTGTACCGTCAGAAAGGCATTATCATTCTTCTCCATCAAGAGAAAAAGATGTCGAAATATGGGCCTCTCGATATAAATGCCCGAAAACTTCCGAAGTTTCAAAGCGGGGAAAATCCTTTTTTTGTTGGACCGGCGTCGGCGCATCTCGTACTGGACCCAAACTGCTTAGCTATCCAAGAGATCCATCATGTAGGCGCTTGAGGAATAATACTTATCTTCTCATTTAGAGTAAAGATCCTCCATGAAGTGAGCCTCTTCGTTATGCTTCTATTTCACCACCAACAATTTATCATGGTTGATCGTGAACTTTTCCCAATTCTTTTCTAATATAGACATTCGAGTTACAACCACAGTGCGCGCGATATTGTCTTTCCCGCCGTTTTGGAGATTTGCATTAGTAATCGGAATAAGGTCGAAGAGGCCTATCTGTATGTCAATAAACAATTTCATTCTCCTTCCAAAATCATCTGCGAATAACTTCTTTCCCAACCCCCACACCTGCCAAGTTTCTCATTATATATATTTTACACTTATAAATTATATACTGATATACTATTCTGAAGCTGAATGCGAAAATATTGTCTGTTTTGGCGTATCTCATTCTATTTACGAGATACACTATATTAATTCCAATTTTAAACTTTTCAAACAAAAAGTTAGGTATCTGAAATTATTGAAACCCGTAGATTCTGATTTTCTAACATTCGCAGAGGTGATTTCAAAATTGTACAATTTTTAATTTTTAATCCCTTTCAGCTAATCTACTTGGTAAACTATTCACAGGTATAAAGAGAACTTCTGCAGGCTTTAAAACTGGAATCTGAGTAGCTTTAAACGAGCAGCACTGAAACGGTAATGTGCAGTGCCGTTTCAGTGCCGTTCAATCGGCAGGGGATGGCGATACGGCAGTGGCGCACATTGAAATTTTGACTGGGGGAGCGAAGCTCCTTTCTTCACGGGATTACTCACCTACCCCTCCAAGAATAAAAACCAGAAATCACAATTTCATGAGCAAAAAAAACTCTCGTTAAACATTCCTTTATTTTCGACACGAAACAGAGCTTTTTTAACAATAAAAGGCTTTTGTTGGCAAACCAATTAATGGCATGATATTAAGTTTCGAAAACGTTTGCTCCGTCCTTACACTTGATACTGGAAGCGTCACAGCAATGGTCAAAGCTGTACTGATGGTCGGTTACGTCGATTTAAGCTCACTCAAACAGAAAAGTTTTGAATATTTTCAATAAAGATGCTGAATTCTTCGGCTTGTCTTCCTCAGATCCTCTTTTTTTGCATCATCTAGATCGCTATCTTTCTCCCCTTTTTCCTCAGCTTCTTCTGATTCGTTCGCTGAGTTTAAAACGTCGGTGGCACCATTTACGGTCACTGCATCGCTTTTATCATACAACTTTGCCGGAAGATTAACAGCTTTCTCGAAATCGAAATAAGTACAACAAAATGATTTAAATTCTCTAAGTAGATCGTTCTGCTTTAGAAAAGAGCTATACACATTGCATTGCTCAGAAAAGGCATCCTCCGAAAGAGAAGAAGGATTTTCCTTGATCTCAATCATCCGATTTCTCGGGAGTAATGAAATGTCACGCATAATAGCCAATGACTCATCGTTGACGTACGTTTTTATGTTTACTGCAATCGTGTCCAGTAAGGGTATATAAGTGTATATAAGTTAACAAATTAAATTACTTTCTTCAAATATTTTAAACAATTTAACAATGTCTTAAACAATTATTGTACGTATTCACTTAAATAACTAGGTTTACGTCGTTTTGATTTACCTTGAATTAAATTTTCAGCCAGATCTGATTGCTTTTGCGCTTGACAACCTAATTTAGAGTTTTTCTCTCATCTATTTAAGTTTTTACAATTGTTTTCGCTTTTCGTTCTTACTTGTAAATTCTCGTCTTCTGCACTAATAACATACTTACTCTCATTTTCGAATTCCTCCTCACTGTCACTCTCACTATCGCTAACTTGGTTTCTCCTTCAAATCTTCAACTGTCTCACATGAACAAGGGTCTCGAAACCCCTATCTCTACAATTATTTAATTTTTTACTGTGCCAGTATCGCTAAGTTCAACTCCGACCACCACTAATGGACCACTGAACGATTTTTGAAGTTTGGCGGAACTGCCAGTAGCAACTGTATTTCTTTTTATGAATACAATGTCTCCAATCTGAAATTTTACATTGTTTAGTCTTCCTAAATCGTAACGAGTCTTATGATCTGATTGTGCTTTTACAATATTACCTCTAATCTCGTTTTGAACTTCTATAGGTAACCTATATTTTTCACATTGTTCGGTCACAACTCTCGTTCCAAAATCATCAAATCTAGGTAAATATCCGAACAATTCTTCGTAGGGTGTTTTTTCCGTCGTAAGGTTCACTGAAGAGTTTAAATCTCGTTAAATTTTTCTGAGTTTCAGGTCCCAATTTTCTTCCTCCTCTTCATCAAGTGAACATTTTATGAGTGGTAAAATTGTCTGATTTAACCTTTCAATTTGACTACTCTCTGGGGGATGGCGACTAGAATTTAGAGTATGTTTGATTTTATGTTTTTCACACATAGCTTGAAAATTTTCGGACGTGAAACTCGTTCCTCGATCAGTTATAAATCCACTTAGAGCACCGTACATTAGAATAAATTCCTCTACCTTCTTCACAGTCGTGCTAGTTTTTACATCTTAAAGGCCATGTGACGAGTGGGTCACGTGACCGGATTCCTACCTTACCGACACTTTTTTTATTTGTAACCTTATTGTCACACGAATAGTCACATCTAGTTGAAAATTTGGGATAATAAATAAGAATCACTAAGAAACGCGGCTCTGGTTCTAAATTTTAATAATTATGAAAAAAGCAAAAAAAATTATTTACAAAAAAAAACTTTTTTCATAATTATAAAAATTTAGGACCAGAGCCGCGTTTCTTAGTGCTTATTATTTATTATCCCAAATTTTCAACTCGATGTGGCTATTCGTGTGAAAATAACTTTACAAATAAAAAAAGTGTCGGTAAGGTAGGAATCTGGTCACGTGAACCACTCGTCACATGGCCTTAACAGGTCGAATATAAGCGTATTTTGTTAAATTATCAATTAAACCCAGTACATAAGCCAACAGTTATACCACGCTGAAAAAACCAGTTCTCGTCAGATCACTGAAGTTAAGCAGCGTTGGGCGCGGTTAGTACTTGGATGGGTGACCATTCGAGAAAACTGAGTGCTGTTGGCACATTGTGGGTGTGGTGAGCCCACACTTGTAGTTATTGATAACTACAAGAAAACTATCCAACTAGAAACACTACCCGAATCGGGTAGTGTCACGCCTACCCTGAAAGGGAAATGGCTTAATTGTATACTACTACATACTTATTTTTCCTCGGAGTTGGTAGAAAAAGGCCCAAATGGTCAATATGCACAATTTCAAATGGCCTTTTGCTGGGCGGAATAGGATTAAGTTTTCTTTGGCACAACATAAACTTCTCGAGTATCCTTTCCCTCGCCTACTTTTTTGAACAATAACCCTCAAGGCCGGTTTTTCTACAAGTTTATTTTTCAGGATTAAAAAGGCTTCTTCGCACTCTTTAGTCCACTTGAACTCAACGGTCCCTTTTAACAAATTCGTTAATGGTAACGCTATATTCGCGAATTTCGGTATGAAGCGTCTAAAGAAACTAGCGAGGCCCATAAATCGCCTAACATCATGTTTTGATTCAGGACGCGGAAAATCTTCGATAGCTTTAACCTTTCTTCCTCCCGGCTGAATTGCGCCCTCACCTATTATATAACCTACATATTCTACTTTTCTCATGCCAAATCTACACTTTTTCAGGTTCAAAGTTAAGGAAGCGTTTTTTAACAAAGATACAATAAGTTAACAATTTTCCATTAACTGTGCCCATGATTTGCAAAAATGCATGTGTCATCAAAAAAAGTGAAAGCAATCCGTTTTCTCCTCGCAATTCCTAACATTCGATCCATAAGTTTTACAAAATATGCCGAGGCACCCGCCAACCCAAACATTGCTCGTTTAAACTTTCCAGTTTGAGTCTCGGTTATAAAAGCCGTGTAATCTTTCGAATCATCAGTTAACGGTACATGTAAATATCCGCACGCCAAATCTAAAGTTTTAAAATATTGAGCCCCATTTAAATTTTGAAGCAAATCATCAAAATTCGGAATTGAAAAATTAACTGGATAAGTTAGTGCGTTAAGTTTTCCATAATCCACTACCATTCGAGGTGTGCCATCTTTTTTTCTAATGAGAAACGCTGGACTTGCATATTCTGAGCCAGTTTCTGTAACAATCCCCTTTTACTTGTATTCATTAACAATATTATCTAAAGCTAATCGATCATTTGCGTTGAACCTATACGGTTTCGATTGTACCGGCTGTAAATTTTCTTTCACTTTAATTTTCATTTCAAGTTTATTTGTTCGTCCAAGCTCGTGAAAATTTTGCGCAGTACATTCTCGATTTTCGTTTAAAATGTTTGCAATTTCCTTTTTTTGTTAAACCGAAACTCCCTCATCAGAAATAACTTCGTCAATCGTAATCTTTTCCCTTATTTTTGGTTTTTCGTTAACTTTTTCAATAGACAATATCGGTTCCCCTATCTGTTGGCCAATTTCTATTTTCTGAGATTTTTCCGCGAAATTAGCTAGCGGCATTTTAATTTCTCCTAGATCCGACATTACAATAATTAAATGTACCGAGTCTGGAGGTATGTCGACTTTTTCATTCGCGTATAACCTTAACTTACATTGTTTATTGTCAGCAAATAAAGAAGGGTCAGTGTCACTGAATGTCAAATCAAAACCATATCTCGTATAGGTTAAATCTAATGATTCCGTGAAATTTCGTCCTATAATGACATCTACCTTTTGCGCATCATCCGGCACAACTCTAAAAATTACCCTTCGTGGTTTCAATCCCTCAAAACAAAAAATTTCATCAATAATTCCGGGTGAATCTACAACTCCAGCACCAAAAGCTCCTAGAAGTGACATCATTATTTGCGTCGAAAAACTCTCACGTAATACTACTGTTGCTTTAATAGTGCTCACCGAACCGCCCATATCAATCTGCGCTTGAAGGTTTGCATTTCCTACTCGGACTTTCAAAAATGTTCCTAAAGATTCCGCCGCGTGCATTTCACGTACCGTTTGTACATTTTTTTTCCTTACTTCATTTCTTTTTTATCATCGTGATGCTACATGACCGAAACCTTTACACAAATATCATGTAATTTCTTTTCTATTATTTGTACAGTCACGCGAAAAATGTCCTGACTTACCACAATTGTAACACTTGCTTACAAACCTCTCGCTTTGCTTCTGCGGTAACCTCTCCTCCGATAATTCTGATCTCTTATCCTTCTTTTCCTCAACTTGCTGTTCCTCATATTTTCGTTCTGCTGCTCGACTACGTACATCTCGAATAAACGACTCTGCTAATTTCCCTGCTCGTCTTTCACCTATCCTCTCTCGCCTTCCGCTGTCTATTTTCTCAAACCGCAACAGCTCCTGCAACATCTCATCAGTGTCCTGAAAATCGCACCTGAGCATGAAACTTGTAGTTTCTCGAGACCAGAGACCCATTGCCAATTCATCTCGAATTTCTGTCGTCGAAAATCCCAATCCTTCACACAGCCAGATCTTATCTATGAAGTAATCATGGATACTTTCCTTGTAACCCTGAGTTCGTGCCATCATCGACTTGAGCTTTTCACTTGTACTGCGTCGATAAGTAAAGGCTGACCGGAATGCTTGTGTAAATGAGACAAAATTGACAATCGTAGCCACCTTGGTTAAAAGCCACTTCATAGCCCCATCTTTCAGATGCGACTTTGCCACACTCAAAGCCACCATGTCTGACCAACCATTTCATATTTTGATATTTTAGAGCTCTGTAATCTAATCCCCTGCTCGCTCAGGCCCCTCATTTCCTTCAAAATCTCGTATGGCAGTCCTCAAATCGGCCATAGCTGATGGTAAATTCTCCGTTTTCTGCTCGGACAAAGATCTTTACAATACCAGAGTTAATGAATTGAGCGCCTTTGTCAAGTGGACCTGCGTTATTTCCAAGGGGTTACAATCTTCTAGACCCCGAAGTGACTCCTGTGTGTTCATTCTTGTATTTAATATTCCCTCTTGTTGAATTTGCAAGCGTTGCCTGACCTGTTCTATTCTTTCTCTTTCCTTTTGAATTTCTAATCTCTTTCGTTCCAAATCTTGTTTTTGTCGCTCCGCTTCCATCCGAATTTGTACCCTTTGTTGTTCGTAAGCCTGCTTTTCCTGCTGACGACGGTGCTTCTGTCTCTCCACTTCGAGCTTTGCCAACTCCAGTTCTCCTTCTGCCATGGTCGTCGTACTCACACCAGATCTTGTCAATTCTTATTGAAATTTTTCAAATTCATCCATTGACATTTCCAGCCATGACACATCTGACAGCCCGTGGACATCAAAATTTTAAGTGATGTCCCACTTCTGAATTGTTAGAGCTTAAATATTTTATTCAAAATTATAAAAACAATACACTTTTTCATTTAAATAACTAAGTAGTATTTGACTTTTCGTAGCACACTGCCTTCAAATCTCAAGCTATTCTTCTTTCTAACATTTTATTCTCACACTCACTGTCAACTCTCTCTATCTCTCTCTTGTTTTATGAGAACTCTCGTTTGAATTTGCACTTGTCTTCACCTACAACTTATTTATGTTGACAACATTATAAATTCTTCAACAGAAGTATGACTAGGTCTCGAAAATTTCCTTGCATTTGTTCTGTTCTCCAATTTTCTCGATGTCCACGAAATGTCATGTTCTGGCTTGCGAGATAAAGTGTCGTTTCTAAGAGTATTCGAACAATTTCCCTTTTTTTAGCTACTTCCTTATTTTTTTCTTCCACGATTGTTGGTAATACTGGAACGGAAATCTCTTTTTATTTTTGCTTCAAAGTTGCAGAACCATGTACGCCAGAAGTTTCATGCTGTAAAATTTGCCATAAACCTTTTTTCCATCCTGAAATACCTGTAACTTTCCATTCTTTGGAACGTGTTTCCGGCTCTGCAAATAGCATGCAAAATGTGCAGAGGACCTTATCCAAGGACGGAGAATATTGCAGCCACTCTCTTTTTTCTGTAGTTCCATCAGGACAATTTTTTAAGTACCAACAATCTTGAAAGCATCGATTTAATTTACCCCTTGGAAATTCTCCAAATTGCAAGTCACATGGTCGTGGCTGACATGGACCCGTATCTAGTATGCTACTTATTTCTTCTGGACTGAAAGACGTCTTCTTAAATAAATGTGCAGGATGGTTATGGAAAGAAGAGTACACATTTTTTGTTTTGAGTTTTTTCTGTCTGTATCTTTTTTTTGTTGCATCAAAGCCGCCTTTTCTACTTCTAAACTTTTTTGACCATTTTCATTTTCAATTGATGTAGATATTTGAAGATCATGGTTTTCCATTAAATCAGTCTTTTTTGGCGAATTAACAGAATAGAGGCAAAATAATGGGCAAAAAGCAAACACAATTATAAAGAAAAGTAAAACAAAACAAAAATCTATTACTATTATTATTAGTTACCACATTCATCTTTGTCAGATTTTTCTACCATATTATTATATCCAGAAGTAGCTTGTGACATTTCCGTGTTGATTTCGTCTGGAATTGAATTTTTTGTAATCTGAGGTAAAGCGCACTCAATTCCATCATCCATCTCAAAATCATTTCTTGTGAACGGAACCTCTGTAATTTAAGGTGAAAATTTCATCTTCACTTTAGATTTATTTTTTTTTCTAAAATCTTCGCTGAAATATTCTGTATATATATATAAAAAAGAAACATAATAAATATCAATTAAGAATAAAAGATGTATGTGATCATAAATAAAAAAATGTTGATGAGTATCTCTCTGCTAGATTTTGAAATAAATAAGGCAAATTGCAAACTAGAAAGGGGCTATTCAAGTATTACTTTAGCATTTTGAGAGGGAGGGGAGTCTGAATGGATGCTTATTGTTATGTATTCATAATACAAATATATGCTTACAATGGGGGGGGGGGGGGGGCCAAGAATAGAGAAAAGTATGCTTACGTAATACTTGAACGACCCCAAACTGCGCTTCCCACAAAATGTTCACATTTGTTTGTATCCAAAGATCAAGGGTTAATCGTTAATTGAAGCTCTTTTCAAACTTGAGTTGTCCAATTTTATGATCAGTTATTAAAAAAAATTATTTTCTAGTCCAATTTATATCTAAAATAATGACTTGCTTCGATTAATCATTCTTTAATTTTAATTATATCTGCTTATATTCATTTTTTTTAAATATCTCTTGAAGAATAATGACACAAACTGGAATGAATAATATTAGTTCCAGTTTTTATAAACATTAAATGCAGTGCGAATAACGAATTAGATATTAGAGCGTTGGATTTTTCAATGGTCAATAATACTTACGTTACAACGTCAACTATGTCTCGTTTGAACAATTATACAAAAGTGTCGTTAAAAATTAATTTTGAAAAAAAATCAACGTTATTTCACATTTACAGCAGAGCTCTTATAAAGTTCCAAATAAATAATACTATAATATTGGATGTGTGCAATAAATAATATGATCAAAACGTACCTTTATCCTTTTTAGTAGAAGAACTTGCTTCATTGTCTTTGAATAAATAATTTTCTTTTGTACTCTCTTGAATAGAAAATGAGCTAGGTTTCGAGAACATAGTTCTTATATCAGCTGTTCTAGAAATTTTTCTTGGCTTCTTATTTTTGCACTCTTCTATGTGCTTATTTATGTTATGACTATTCTCATTCAGTGAAAAGGATTTATCACATATTGGGCACTTTTTGCCACTGAGAATTCATTTTCGTTTCATAATTGCACTGCTTACAATGTCCGTATCTAAAATCCTAACCTTACTTTCGCAGTTTCTCCCGTTTATCCACAGAACTGATACGGTCGTCCAAAATTGTTAATTGGGCGGGGGGGGGGGGGGG
>CAKNYM010048732.1:115475-126894 GCA_932195095.1 Andricus curvator
TTTCTACTGTCTGGCTGTTTTAGGACCAGTTATTTTCAAAAATTCTGGAAAATATACTTGTCAGACGCTTTTCCCTCTTATAAGATGGCGCTGCAGTTTTTTTTACAGTGGCATCAATTGCTACAAATATAACAATTCTTGTATGCTTTCATTTGAGTCGTCCGACATGAATAATTTATTATTTATAATTTTTTTTTTTTGAAAAAAGATCTTTTCCTTGGTTCCGCTGGGAATCGAACGACAGGTCTTTCGATTGCCGGTAGGGTGCTCTTACCACTAAGCTACTGGAGAAATCGAAAGAAGAATCCTTTTTCATAGATATGCTGTATTTCGCAAGGTGTTATGTTTAATACAAGTCAAGTTACAAGGAATCTGTATTATCATCGGATTTGGTAACAATCGATTAGTGATGAGATCTGTTACAAACTGTGAAAATGGAAATCGATCTAAGGTAACTCCTCAAATTTTTTTTTTTAATTTAATATTTTTTCGCCGAAAAATCATCTTCTTCGCTCCGCTGGGAATCGAACAACAGGTCTTGCGATTAAGGAGAAGATTATGTTATGAATTTTTGAAAAATTTAATATTTAATTTTCCCTGAAAAAAGATCTCCTTAATCGGAAGACCTGTGGTTCGATTCCCAGCGGAGCGAAGGAGAAGACCTTTTTTCAGAGAAAAAAATATTAAATTGAAAAAAAATTCATAACTCCATCTAGTCTGAGAAGACGTTAAAGAATTTCTGTTATTTGAGGAGTTACCTTAGATCGATAGTGTTGATTTCCATTTTCACAGTTTGTGAAGTATATGTTCACTGTTCGATTGTTACCAACTCCGATGATAATACAGATTCTTTGTAAATTATTATTTATACTTTCTGTATTTCATGACAAGTTCAAACATCGCACTATTATTATTTCCTACTTATTTCCCCAGGATAACTCCTATGCTAATCTTTATAATAATTTCCAACAATGCTTTTTATAGAGATTTTCCTATAATTGCGAAAGAGTGGAAAAATAATTAAAATAACTACAGGCCTATGATCCTTTTTCTATATTATTTTTTTGTAAGTGAAAAAAATCGCACCGTGTAATGCATGGATTTCGATTTTCTTTTTTGAAAATATATTGAGCTAGCAAATTTATAACTGTGTGCAAAAAATTCGCAGGCATATTACATATTATTAGATATTATTTTATTATATGTCTTGTATTATATGTGTTCCGATCATTGATCACTTTCATCTTTCATGACAATAGTTTGTACACAACGTAAAAGGTATAAGATGAAATACTTCAGACCAAATAAAAAGATCTTGATGATGTTAAGAAGATCCTTTAATCATCGATGTTTCGAAAGTCAAATGCTCTCCTCTTCAGGAAACAGGAATCCAAGTCATATCTATAAAAGTCCTTTATTTTTAAAAAATTGGCAGAAGCCAAAATGTCGTAGTCAAAAAAGATTCATGCTCTTACAAGATTCTCATCTCAATTTAGTTCTGTGAAGAAAATAATGAAATTGTAAATGAAAAGAAAGAGAAACCATTTCATGCACATAACGAAGCATATACGATTAAAAAAATAAGGTTGAGAAAAAGATTAAAAATTGTGAAATTATTTAACTGAGCTTTTAATATTTTAACTTTGAGATGTTAAAAAGTAGTAAGGTCCATTATTATGACATCACGGAGAATATTAAAAAATTATTTAAAGAATTTTCTTTTTAAATTTGAAATGAAAGACAGAACGAACGTACTGCTCCATGCTAAGGTTTGACATCAAGTGAATGCAGGTAAGAGCATGAAGTAATAGAAACATAAAAGTGCAGTAACGTAGTAAGTCAGAAATATCAGAGTCCTTAATTCTAATTAAAATTTGTAATTTTTTTTTTATAAAGTCTAAGTAACAAATTATTGGTAGAACAATTAATTAATATCAAATTAACAACTACTAAAATTGTAACAATAATAATGAAATGATGATAAAAGTATGCTTAAGGAAAAACATGGGATCTTAAATTAAATAATCTAGTATTACGTTGTATAATGGACTAAAATTATTTATATCAGTTTTTATATTTAAACAATTATCGCCCTCATTCTTAATAAAGAACATTTCCGCTACAAGTCTTTCAAACTCATTAGGTTCATGGTGTAAAACCAATACATGTTCCCAGTCAAATTGATGACCAGTTTTAACCTGATGTTTTGCAATAACTTTATGGTTCTTAGGATTGTGTCTAAAATTATCGTGATTTTCTTTAGTTCTAGTGGAAAGTAATCTACCGGTCTCACCTACATAGCATTTATCACAATTTAAACAAACAATTTTGTATACTAAATTACTAAGCTGAGAAATGTCGAGAGAATCTTTGCCTAGTTTTATGAGCTTATCAAGTTTAGAATCAATCCTAAATGTTGTTTTTATGTTGAATTTACTCAAAATTCTTTTTACTTCAAAAGACAAACTATCATGAAAAGGTATAGAAACAATACGTTTGAAATTTAAATTATATTCTAGATGTGAATTAATTTGTTGTGGTAAAGAATCTTTAAGGGTTTTTATTTTATTATTAATGTGTGTTTGAACAAACTCTTTTGGATAATTATTAAGAGACAAAATATTTTTTATAAAGTCAATATGAGACTTGTGAAAAGATTCATGTGATAATTTAAACGAAGTGTCTACGAGTTTTTAATAATAGCTATTTTATGTTGAATAGGATGGTTAGAAAAAAAGTTAATGTATCTGCCTGAATAAGTATCTTTTTTGTACCAATCCGTGATAATAGTGCCATCATTGTATGTATGTATATTTAATCTCTCCCTTTTACGGGTTTGAGGGCCTCCGCTCCCTGTACATATATTTACATTCCATCCTTAATCTAACTTAACCGCTGCTTATATTCTAATGCTTCGCCTTACTTAAAATAACAATACTCTTACTACCCGTTTGGCTCTGTCCTGTTCTCTTGATTTCTCTTATTTCTTCCAATTTCTTTATCCACGTCACTCCCTGTCCTTTACCATCCAAAATCCATCTCACACACTCATCCACACTCAACTGTCCATCTTCCTCTCCTGTACACCTCTCTAACACATGTGCCCATGACTCCATTTCGTATCCACATACTCTGCACAGATTGTCCTCTTCAGCCATCCAATATCTACAAGCTCTCACTCCTTCTCCCATTCTAAACCGTACCATCCTATTCCATTTGTCTTCCTTTTTTATTTTTTGCAAATATTCTGGTTTCTTTAACCCTTTGACCATCATATACCATCTATTGTACCTCGAATCCATAATCTTTCTCCATCTCTCTTCTCCTTGTGTTACTAATAACTCTAATTCTATGATCTGCCAATCCTGAACCCCTTCTTGTATATCACAAACCCTCCTCATTTTTTTCCTTTCTTCCTCCCATTTCGAATTTCCCAAATTGCCTCTCGTCTCCTTGTTCCGAACTTCGTCCAAGCATACTTGTGCTATTCTGCTCCCCTCTCCCCTTTTCAACTTCTCTTCAAACCTCCAGGCTCTCTTAATTTGTCTAGTTACCATTTTTTTCCTTCCTAATTCTTCCCTTAACATGTAACCTGGGCAGCTCCAACTAACCCCCATTACCCATCTCATAAATCTCTCATGCATGCTTTCCACTTTCCACTTTCCTATGTTCCTTCCATCCCCAGACCTCCACTCCATAACACAACACCGCCCAAACCAACGCATCAAACAACCAAACCCTCATTCTCCAATCGTCATTGAACCTTCTCTTTCCTATACCCCATACTTAGCCCATTACGTTACTCGCATACTCGATTCTTTTCCTCACCTGCACCTCGTTTCACCCTCCTGGCTCAAACCAAAAACCTAAATAAGAGAATTCCTCCACACTTTCCACTGTTTGTCCGTTCATCTTCCAAACGTAACCTATTTTGGTCTTTCTAGTTCTGAAGCACATCACCTTGGTCTTCCCTACGTTCACCGTCAGTTCTTTTGTTCCCACATACTCTTCGAAAATTCTCATCATCAGGTTCATCCCCTTCTCATCGTCTGCTAACAGCACTACGTCGTCTGCGTATGCTAGAGAATATAGTTTGCTATTACCCAAAATCGTTACCCCTTTGCCTTTCTCCTTTAGCTTCTCCTCTAAGTCTGCCAGCAGCATATTAAAGAGTAGCGGACTCAACGGGCACCCTTGCCTTAGACCTCTTCCTGTCCAGAACACCTCCCCCCCCCTATCTTCACCCTAATCCTGGTTTCAGTAAAAATTTCCTTTATCCCCTCCACCAACCCTTCCTCTATTCTCCTCTCTTTCATTGCCTGCCATAGCACTTTTCTATTCACTGAGTCAAAGGCTGCTTTAAAGTCTACGAACAAGGCGACTAATTTCCCTCTTTTCCTCTCTAAATTTCTGTTAACCAAGTAGTTGAGTACGTAAATGTTATCTATTGTCCCCATCCCTTTTCTAAATCCCGTCTGATTGTGTGGGATACTTTGTTTCTCTTCTATCTGGCTCTCTAACCTTTTTCTTAGAATTTCTGCGTATATTTTATAACTCACTGGCATGAGAGTGATCCCTCTGTACTCCTCTACCTTCTTGCCCTCCCCTTTCTTGACAAGCGGTACCACCATCCCTGTCATCCACTCCTCCGGCCACCCTTCTCCTTTCCAGACCTTGTTGCAGATCTTCCAGATCCCTTCATTAACCCCTTCTCCCCCATACTTTATCGCTTCGTTCTCCATACCATCCTCTCCTGTAGCCTTGTTTCTTTTCAGTCTATCTATCGCATCCTCCACTTCTTCTCTTGTTATTCCCTTCCCTTCCTCCATTTCTCCTTGGACTATCCTTCTATTTTCCCCTTTGATCCTATTTTGTTCTCCCCCTAACATACCCCTGAAATAATCCGTCCACTCATCCATTTCTATTTCTTCATTCATGCCCTTCCTTCCTCCTCTTTCCCTATTTATCACATCCCAGACCCTACCTTCTTTGATCGATTTTTCTACTTCTTCCTTATATTTTTCTTTTCCCCTTTGCTTTTTCCTTTCCAGCATCCTCTCATGTTCTCTTTTTCTCCTGTCGTACTCCGCCTTCTCCATTTCTCCTTTCCTCCATTTTCTTACACACTCTTTCATTATCTCTTTGCTCTCCCTGCATTCCTCGTCCCACCAGCCTCTCTTTCCCTTTTCTCTTCCTTCTATTGTACCTATCTCATCCCTTACCTTCTCAATCGACCCTTTCAACTTTTCAATTAACGAGTCTACTCCCTCCTCTTTTTCATACCTAACATTCTCCTTTTCCATTTTTTGTTTAAACTCTTTTAATTTATCTTCCCCCCAGACTCCCATTTTCGTGTTCCTTTCTGCCCCTCTTTCCTTTCTCCGTCTGCCACGCATTCGGACGCCACCTTTCAGTGTAGCTATTACTGGGAAGTGCTCGGACCCTGTCTCATTCCCCACGTTCATACTGCCTATCATCTTCCTCATTCTTTCTTTCGCCAGGATGTAGGGGAGCGGCGGCGAATGCGGCGCAAATAAAGGAAAATGCACGATTAAAATTCGAATAAAAAGTAAAATATTGTGATAAAATATATTTTGTTTAGGCCAATATCTTACCAATGCTCTATGCATGGTGAAAATTTAATTGAAGTTCATTAAAACAGTTAATTAATGTCTTTTCCAAAAAGTTCATTCAATTCATAATTATTGAATAAAAAACGAATTATGAAGAAAAATTAGTAAAATTTGATAAAAATAAGATAAATATATTTGCGTTTAATATTATTAACGTATTTGAGGGATTATGTCTGCCGAAATTTCAAGAAAAAATGTTTTTTTAACAGTGCAGAATGTCTCACAATACTTTGAGGGTTATGTCTGCTGAAACATAAAAAAAAAGATTGTTTGTTAACAGTGCAGAATGACTCACCAATATGAAAAATAACATAATGAAGGATATATTTAAATAATTATCAATGGGGAAACTTTTTAAACAATTCTTTATATTAAACTATAATATTAAGACTAGGTACAACCCGAATGCGCCATATTAGTCGCATGTGAATAGTATTTAATAAAGATTTCTTACATAAAAGTTTATTAATTCCACTCAAAATGTTAAACTTTGAAGCATTCAAGAAACTTGAAACACTATATTTCCAAAAAATTTTATAAGCTTACACGAAACTTCTGTAAGTTTTTACTTGTTTTTAGCTACTCTGACATTACAAGCGAAAGAACCAAAACTAACTTTTCGTCATAAAAGTCAGGCAATTCATTGAAATATCACAATTTTTTAATAATGTGACGTTGAAAACATATATACATGTAATACAACTGCCTCCACAAGCAGAAAATGCGTTAATATTTGAAAACTCGAACGCGCCACATTAGCCGCCGCGCCGCATTCGCCGCCGCTCCCCTAGTCTATTACTGTTTCTCCCTTACCTATAAATGTGATCTCTCCTTTCTCATCACCTTTCATATTGCTATTACATATCAACCATCCTGTTTCTCCTATTTCGTCTAGCAACCTCCTCCCTTCCCGGTATGTCTCCCTATGTTTGTAGCTCCTTACATAGGCCTCCTTATCTTCATCCCAAATCCCTCCCCCTTGCTCGCCAGTCCAGGCATTCAAGTCACCTCCTATCAGAACCAACTCTTCCTTCTTTTCCTCCATCCACCTCCTTATTACTCCCCAACCTTCCTCTTCCCCTCTTTTTCTATATAAACACACCACCGCTATTTTGACATTTCCAATTATAATCCTTCTTACCATTGTTCCATCCTTTTCCTCCCTATCCTCCTCTGTTCTCCCTTTTACTGCCAGTTCTTTTCTCACCCCTGAGACCATGCCGCCCATCCCTCTACCTTTAACGTGTTCCTTTCTTGCTTCTTGCATTGTCCACACATAACCTTTAGGTAACATCCTTTTCAACCCCTTCCAGTCCTTCTCATCTGCCCAGGTTTCACTCAACATAATCACATCCCACTTTTCTAACTCCCGTCAAAATCCTTCATTCTTGTTCTTCAAGCCTGACACATTCCTGAAAGCTATTTTCACATTTTTCTCTTCCCTTCCCTCACCTATCCTCCTCACTTTTCTTCCGCCTTGCCGTTTGGAGACACCTCTGTTTGGTCTTTAAACTCTTTTGCATCTTCCTTTCTTCTACCTTTCTCAACTCTTTTTCCCTTTTTCCTTTTTACTTATTTCTTCTAATTCTTCGTCCCAAAACCATTCCTACCCATTTATCCATAATCTGTCTCTCCCTATCCATACAATGCGCCCTTTTTTCCTCTCGACCCATGCCTTTTGCTCTATTTGCCATCTCCTTTTCCTCTCCCTCCATGTCAGATCCTCTTCAATTCTTTCCCTTCTTCCTCTCAATAATTTTTTTCCCTTCATAATTTTCTTTTTCTCCTCACTCCCTATTTTCACTAGAAATATTCCTTCTTCTACTTCCTTCGTCATCCTATTCTCTTAATTCGCTCTACCCTTACCTGAACTCCAATATCTTTCCAAAGATTTTTGATTTCCGCTTCCCCTGTTTCACTCTCCACTTTCAATCCCTTAACTACTATGTTATTTTTCCTCTTCGTCCTTTCTTCCCCTTCCAATCTTCTTTAAATCTCACTCAGTCTTTTCTTCAATCTTTCATTCTCATTTTGCAAGTTATCACTCCCTTTTACTATTTCCGCACTCTGTGTTTCCTTCCCCATATGCTCATTCCGGATTTCTAAGTTGCTTATCCGTTCTTCCAACTGTTTTATCTCACTATTTCTCTGTTCGTCCACCTCTCTCTGTCTATTCTCTATGCTCTCTAGTTTACCCCATACCTTGTCTATTTCCTCTTTCCAGAGTTTATCCCACTATTCCCACTTTTCTCTTACTTTTCTCACTTCCCCCCCTTACGTCTTTCCCCTGCCTATTCATATCCCTATTCATATCATCCAGTCTCTTCCTTGTTTCCTCTCTGAACCCTTTTATGACGGCTGCTAGATTCTCAAACATCCCCCCATCCTCCCTATCTCTTTCTGGTGTTTTTCGTTTATTCCTAACTTTCTTGTTATCCTTGTCCCTTTCTGAATCATCGTCCGCTTCATCTCTTTTTCTTTTTTCTTCCCCTTCACTACTGGTCGCGCTCACTTTATTTCGCCATTCGTCTAAACTCCTGTTCGAATCCGCGCTGCCAAGCCTGTTAAGGCGCTGTAGGTTAGAGGGTCTCCCGGGTTTATGTCTCGTGCCTGTATCCCTTCTCTCTGCCGCGGCGTCTGTAACTTCTCACCGCTACTGTCATCTTCCCCCTTCTCCCCACTAACCGCGCTCTCATCATTGTCACCTGTTATTTCGGCTGCCTGTTCTATGCGATCCTCTATTGACTGTCGCCCTCTGGCGCCCGTTTTTGGACTTCGATACGTTGGCATCCTACCTTACCCAGTGATCTGCGACGTTTCCCGCTCTTCACTCACCTTCCACTTGCCCCTCTTGCTCAGAAACTATCTTTACTGCTCCTAACCTCAAAAAAATTCGCACTCTTCAATTTTCACTTCACACAACTTTCTTTCACCCTTTACACCTTTGCCTTCACTCACCCCTCTTCCTTTACACCTGATCTCCGCACTCACTGCCCTTTCTGCATCCACACACACTTATTCCCTTCACCAAAGCCAAAAAACTGACACTTGAAACAAAAGCGTTCTCTCACGATCGGTACTGGAAACGGAAGCCCTAGTGCCATCATTGTTTTTAAGAACTTGAACATTTAAAAAGGAAATGGAATTGTTAATTTCTATTTCATGTGTAAATTTAAGCCTCGGATGGAAGGAATTAAATTGGTGTAAAACATAATCTGATTTATCCTTAGGTAAAATAATAAATGTGTCATCGACATATCGAAAATATGTGTGAATGGTAAAATCTAAATTTTTCATAACTATTGACTCTAAATCTTGCATAATAAGGTCAGCTAAAACAGGTGATATGGGAGAACCCATAGCAGTCCCATGCACTTGTCGGTAAAAATTATTATTAAATTGAAAAACTGTTTGATTCATTAAAAACTGAATTCCCTTTTCAAATTCAGTCAAAGGTAAACCTGTAAAATTTCGAATGCAAGTCCATCTACTTAAAATACTGTTCACCACTAAATCAATTGGAATGTTAGTGAATAAAGATGATACATCCAATGAAACCATAATATGATCAGGAGGAACTGTTCTTTTAACTATTAAGTTTATGAACTCGAAAGAATTTTTAACTTGACTTTGAGGTACCAATAAACCTTTGAGAATATTATTAAATAACTTAGCCATTTTATAAGTGGGAGTATTAATTAAAGAAACAACAGGTCGTGATGGACAATTTGGTTTATGAATTTTAGGTAAACCATATATTCTAGGGATGTTAGTGTCATGAATTAGTTTATCTCGACGTAATATATTTTCACCTAAATAACCACTGATTCGCCATGAGTTTAAGTATTTAAAAGTTTCTTTTTTTAGTTGGTTTTCAGGATTTTCATCTAATATCTCATATGTTGTGACATCGTTTAATAAATTACAGTCAAACCTCGTTTATGGGGACGCCCTCGAAATGTAAACACCTCGTTTATCGGGATTCGGAGGGGTCTCCCACTACTACCCCCAGCCTCAAAACGGGTTGCCATGACACCTTGCTGTGTTGTTATTTACGGGTTATGTTAGGTTATGTACAACGCAAGAAGTGCATGTGATCAAAAAGAATTTTAAATTTCCGCTACTCCCACCACGCTCTCACCTTACCCCACTTTAAGTGCTTATGTATAAGGAGCGGTGGTTGGAAGGGAAACAATATGTCCCGATAAACGAGGTTGCAAGATCCCGATAAGTGAAGATCACGATAAATGAGTGTCCCGATAAACGAGGTTTGACTGTATGCATTTTCTTATTATACGTTTCTTTATTAAGAACAACATAAAACATTGTGTTTTTTTAATACTTTGTGCAAAAAACCTATCAGACTGTGAAATTTTATTATTCTGTAAAAAATGTTGTGAAATTTACAGTTTATTAGTAATCGTGCCAAAAAACATGTTAACTTTATGTTAGACTGCTTAGAACGTCGTTTATTGAATGATGAGGTCAAAGATTTAAATACTCATTTAGAATTTCTCACTAAGAATTTCAATAATGTTAAGATTAACTTAAGAAACTCTTTACCATCCAATATCTATAGTAAAATTTTAGAAAAGCAACTTAATAATAATGGAAAGATTTTCCAATGCACACAACGATTAAATAAAAAATTCCAAAATTCACTTTCCAATAGTAGCTTTCATGAACGATTAAACATTAATAAACACAAAGATATAATCAATGCAGGTCAGAATGATCCTTGGATCGTTAATTTAAGTGATACAAAAATTCCAAATGAAGTTAATGACGTTTTAAGATTTGGAAATAAATTCAGTTCATCCTTTCTAACTAATAAACGAAACATAGTTTTTTTGGCGCAGAGTTCTTAATTCGGCACAAAACTTTTTACAGAATAATCAAATTTCACAGTCTGATAGGTTTTTTGCACAAAATATTAAAAAAACACAATGTTTTATTAAATCAAACAAACAACTTTTAATTACACATGCAGAATGAAATGAATGAATGAAAATCCTGAAAAAAAAAACTAAAAAAAGAAACTTTTAAATACTTAAACTCATGGCGAATCAGTGTTTATTTAGGTGAAAATATATTACGTCGAGATATACTAATTCATGATACTAACATTCCTAGAATATATGGTTTACCTAAAATTCATGAACCAAATTGTCCATTACGACCTGTTGTTTCGTTAATTAATACTCCCACTTATAAAATGGCTAAGTTATTTAATAATATTCTCAAAGAAGCTTTATTGGTACTGAGGGCCGGCTTTTGGGGTGTGCGAGCTGTGCGGTCGCACAGGGCGCTATGACTGGGGGGCGCCGGCATGGGATTTTACTTTGTACCTGCCTGGACCTGCGTTTTCAGGTGTCTAGAAAGAAGACAACTTTGCACCTGTTTTTCCGATTCTAGGTCTCAAGATCAGTAATAGCTTTTTCACTAATCTGTTCAAGGATGTGTGCTGCTCCTCTAATTCCTTATTTGGACTGAGATATGTTGGCGCCAAAGCCGAATGACCAAATAAATAATAGTTATAGGAGCGACACTCATTTAGGAAATTTATGATAGGTTTTCAAAATATATACGTTATAATAGAGCTTAATAATGACGAATATAATTCAAAATAACCCTTTAAACTCTCTCTTATCGACCCTAGTATCGTTGTTACATAATCGTTTCAGCTCAAATTTGTTCCCAACATTATGTTCCTTCGAAAAGGGCAATATATGAACGCCCCTATCCCTCTCTTCGAATTTTCCTATCTAATCATTTTGCCCCCCCCC
>CAKNYM010048732.1:126994-173060 GCA_932195095.1 Andricus curvator
CCTACCCCCCCCCCCCCCCACCACCACCACCACCACAGTACGCTTTTTCTATAGTAAGTGCTTTCCTAATTTCCTAATTTTTCCCACTTCGAAAACTTCTGGAAAACTATGTCCTTTGCTCACCACGCTGATAAAGAAGCAGAAAAATTGCGAATGCTTTTAAAAGATTCTTATCAGGATCCGGTAAGTGATTTTTTTATTTATTGTTTGGGTTTCAAGAATATTTAATATATTTAATAGTGAAAAATGTATGTTTTAAAATGTGCCTTTGGGACGTGTGGAAAAGTTGTGGTCTTCTCTCAGGATCACCGGTGATCCTAAAAACGTCCTCGGTTCGCTTAAAGAAAATTATCGTCAAATTAATTAATTAAAAACAATATCACTTTTAATAATTCTAACTTTGTACTTTTTGACCCTTTTAAAGTGACCTCAGGATTAGGTTATAAAATTTGTTGACATTTGAAAAAATAGAAATGTATTTCTTCCACTTGAACAGAACTAATTTTATGAAAAATACTTTTAAAATATTTTAAATAAATGTCCATTTAGAAAATCCACAGTAGTTTAATTAAAGACACAGAAATGACAACTGGATAAGGATCAAAAAGGACATTTTATAGGATTAACAAACAGAAATTTCTGAGATCGTTTTTTATTATCAAATTTTGATAAAATTATAGAAGCATTTGTGCCCCAAGAAATTTACTTTACAGACGTGAAAACTGTACGAAAAAATTTCTTCTGTGCGGAAGGGCTAAAAAAAGCAAAATAGTCCTTACCCAGTTTTCCATCTCATAAATTTGAAAACTGAGTATATTTTACAAGATCACAAACATCTAGTAATGACTTTTTCTGAGAACTGGATAAGGAACAAAAAATGTGTGACTTGAAGTTTTTGGAATAATTTTTCAGGGTTTGAGAAAATGTTGCAGGAATGTATAGAGCCTTGTTGAGAATGATCCAACGAAAAATTTCATGTATCAGACACATGGGTTTGACACCCCTAACACACCTCCACGGTGCCTTGAAAACTACCCTTGAAACCAAAAATGTCAATTCTTCATAAAATCGACCTTTTGAGCACTTTATTCTTGTTCTGTTTGCTAAAAATTATTTCTGTTAGTCTATTGGAATATTTATCACTATTGGTTAATTAATTTTAAATTATTTAAACCAATTACATTTGTTTATAAAACGGTTTTTCCAAAAATTCGTCGAACTGCAGATTATTAACGTTATATGACATGAATTTATTTTCAAATATTTTCCAACTGTTCAACAAATAAATGATTTTCAATTTGTTTGGACAATATTTTTTCCACAAAATTTGTAATTTTTTCTCCTCTGCAATCAATTGTTTAAACAAATTAGAATTGTAAAACAAATTAAATTTGTTGAAACAAATAAGGGTTTGTTAAATAATGAAGGTAAGATGTAAATATAAAATTAATTAATATGCAACCTTGAGTATTAGTTGAGAATATATAATAATAATTTACTGTTTAATCAATTGGAAAATATTTGAAACTGTATTTATGCCACTTAACGATAATAAACTGCCAGTTCCACGAAGTTAAAAAAAAAAACATTTTTTAAAGAAATGGAATTTGTTTACATAATTGAAAACTAATTAACCAATGTTGATAAATATTCCACTAGACCAACAGTTATAATTTTTATTTAGAAAAAAAATGAATTTTCGAAAAAAAAAAAATAAACAAATGGAATTTGCTTAAAAAAAACAGAACGATTTTTCAAAGTCAATTTTTTTTACGTGATTTTAGATATTGCGTTAAACTTTATCGTTCAGAATAATTTAAGTGTAATTTTTCCAAACGTATGGGCAGCGTTAAGAATTTGATTAACAACCCCTGTTTCCGTCGCAACCGCAGAACAAAGCTTTCCCAAGCTGAAATTAATTAAAACGTATTTAAGATCGACTATGCCAGATGACAGGTTAAGCTCTCTCGCGAGCTTGTCAATTGAAAACAATCTGTTACAACGACTAGATTTTTCTGACCTTATTAACGAATTTGCGAAAATAAATGCTCGAAAAGTAAATTTCTCTTGACGCTGAATGTGAAATCTCGAATAATCATAATAAATGATGTAATCTAATTCCGTATCTCTAATCAGTATATATTCTGTAAATGTATATAAAATAAAAATTTGTATTTTGAAAACGTACCACATAAGTGAATTTATTTAATATATCTATAAAGAAACATGTATTTATTACAATTGTTATTAACAATTACTCAAATAATTTAAGGTGTTTATTTAATAAAAATTATCGAATTTACAACATTTTATTTATTTTATTAGGGGGGGGGGGGGGGGCTATTTTGCTTCTCGCACAGGGCGCCCATATCCCTAAAGCCGGCCCTGATGGTACCTGAAAGTCAACTTAAAAATTCTTTCGAGTTCAAAAACGTAATAGTTAAAAGAACAGTTCCTCCTGATCATATTATGGTTTCATTGGATGTATCATCTTTATTCACTAAAATTCCAATTGATTTAGTGATGAACAGTATTTTAAGTAGATGGACTTACATTCAAAATTTTGCAGGTTTACCTTTGACTGAATTTGAAAAGGGAATTATGTTTTTAATGAATCAAACAGTTTTTCAATTTAATAATAATTTTTACCGACAAGTGTATGGGAGTCCTATGGGTTCTTCCATATCACCTGTTTTAGCTGACCTAGTTCTGCAAGATTTAGAGTCAAGAGTTATGAAAAATTTAGATTTTACCATTCACACATATTTTCGATATGTCGATGACACTTTTATTATTTTACCTAAGGATAAATTAGATTATGTTTTACACCAATTTAATTCTTTCCATCCGAGGCTTAAATTTACACATGAAATAGAAACTAACAATTCCATTTCTATTTATTTATATTTATTTATATTCATTTCTATTTATTTGAATAGGATGGTACGGTTTAGAATGGGAGAAGGAGTGAGAGCTTGTAGATATTGGATAGCAGAGTATGTGGATACGAAATGGAGTCATGGGCACATGTGTTAGAGAGGTGTACAGGAGAGGAAGATGGACAGTTGAGTGTGGATGAGTGTGTAAGATGGATTTTGGATGGTAATGGACAGGGAGTGACGTGGATAAAGAAAATGGAAGAAATAAGAGAAAGCAAGAGAACAGGACAGAGCCAAACGGGCAGTAAGAGTATTGTTATTTTAAGTAAGGCGAAGCATTAGAATATAAGCAGCGGTTAAGTTAGATTAATGATGGAATGTAAATATATGTACAGGGAGCGGAGGCCCTCAAACCCGTAAAAGGGAGAGTTTAAATATACATACATACAATGATGGCACTATTATCACGGATTGGTACAAAAAATATACTTATTCAGGCAGATACATTAACTTTTTTTCTAACCATCCTATTCAGCATAAAATAGCTATTATTAAAAATCTCGTAGACACTTCGTTTAAATTATCACATGAATCTTTTCACAAGTCTAATATTGAATTTATAAAAAATATTTTGTCTCTTAATAATTATCCAAAAGAATTTGTTCAAACACACATTAATAATAAAATAAAAACCCTTAAAGATTCTTTACCACAACAAATTAATTCACATCCAGATTATAATTTAGATTTCAAGCGTATTGTTTCTATACCTCTTCATGGTAGTTTGTCTTTTGAAGTAAAAAGAATTTTGAGTGAATCCAACATAAAAATAACATTTAGGATTGATTCTAAACTTGATAAGTTCATAAAACTAGGCAAAGATTCTCTCGACATTTCTCAGCTTAGTAATGAAGTATACACAATTGTTTGTTTAAATTGTGATAAATGCTATGTAGGTGAGACCGGTAGATTAATTTCCACTAAAACTAAAGAACATCACGATAATTTTAGACACAATCCTAAGAACCATAAAGTTATTGCAAAACATCAGGTTGAAACTGGTCATCAATTTGACTGGGAACATGTATTGGTTTTACACCATGAACCTAATGAGTTTAAAAGACTTGTAGCGGAAATGTTCTTTATTAAGAATGAGGATGATAATTTTTTAAATATAAAAACTGATCTAAATAATTTTAGTCCATTATACAACGTAATACTAGATTCTTTAATTTAAGATTCAATGTGTTTCCTTAAGCATACTTTTATCATCATTTCATTATTATTGTTACAATTTTAGTAGTTGTTAATTTGATATTAATTAATTGTTCTACCAATAATTTGTTACTTAGACTTTATAAAAACAAAATTACAAATTTTAATTAGAATTAAGGAACCTGATATTTCTGACTTACTACGTTACTGCACTTTTATGTTTCTATTACTTCATGCTCTTACCTGCATTCTCTTGATGTTAAACGTTACCATGCAGCAGTACGTTCGTTCTGTCTTCCATTTCAAATTTAAAAATAAAATTCTTTAAATAATTTTTTAATATTGTCCGTGATGTCATAATAATGGACCTTACTACGTTCTAACATCTCAAAGTTAAAATATTAAATGCTCAGGTAAATAATTTCACAATTTTTAATCTTTTTCTCAACCTTATTTTTTAATTCGTATATGTTTCGTTATGTATATGAAATTGTTTCTCTTCATTTACAATTTCATTATTTTCTTCACAGAATTAAATTGAGATGAGAATCTTGTAAGAGCATGAACCTTTTTTGACTACGGCATTTTGGCTTCTCCCAATTTTTTTAAAAATAAAGGACTTTTATTTCACTTGGATGCCTGTTTTCTGAAGAGGAGAGCATTTGACTCTCGAAACGCCGATAATTAAAGGATCTTCTTAACATCATCAAAGTCTTTTTATTTGGTCTGAAGTATGTCATCATATACCTTTTACGTTATTTAAGTATTTATTTACTCAGACGCATAACATCGCATTCTAACTTTTACCATCTATTAATAAAAAAAAAAGTTTGTACACAAATATAAATGAAAGCAATACTAAATACTTCCTTTATGCTAGCTATTACAACGTGAAACTGAAGACGGGCATTGTATGTTTTAGTTGGCAGATGGAAAAATTATACGTTGTGAAAGAAATTATATATAATTTTCATTTATTTTATACATTATTTTGTATAAAACAAATGAAAAGTATACCTAACTGTCTCCACTATGTATAATTTTTCCGCCTGAGTTGTAAATATGTATTCTGCGGAGAATATATTTCCTCAGGAGGGTCCCGAATAAACATGAACAAATGTTGACTTTCGTTTTCCGAATTATATGAAACTGAATTTATGCATTAAAGGAAAGGTAGAAAATACTGTGGAGATATTTCAAATAAAATTGAAATACATATTTTGTTACAAAATTTCAAATAATAAATCCTGTTACATACTTCCTTTCATGTAAGGACAAATTTATACAAGGAATCATGCTATGTAATCGTCTATCTTCTCATAAAGGAAAATAACATGAACGTCTCTCTAGTATTTAAAACTCATTCTAGTTTTTAGTTTATTTTTTTTAAAATATTAACAGTATGCCTAACAAAATACAAATAATAAATCCTGTTACACATTTCGTGTCATGTTAATTCAGTGTATGTACACTGAAGTTCAATAGATCATAGGTATGATGAAAATGGTGACAAAATAGAACTTCGGTGTTTCATTCGCATGCATTCTAAGCTTCAAAAATGGTGGAGACTGAGACATGAATCACTGAATATTTTCACTCTATTAGAGTTATCCTATATGTCTGTCAGAAAAAAAGTTTAGTTTAAAAATATAGGTTTTACAAATATCTACAAAATGACGTATCGTACATTAAGATTTGTTCATTTGTTTATTTTGAAAAATTAAAAACCTTTTGAAAGTGCCTTTTTTAAATATACAATTATTACTGCAATAATTAATTAACAAGTTTCAAACTTTCAGAAAATATGTCCCTTACTACGCTTAAAAAGTGTGCAAAACTTCAGCCCGAAATAATAATTAGTTTTCATAAAAACTGATTTGTTATTAAAAAATGACTATTTTTCAACAGAATTTCGACAGATTTGGCCGACAGGATCTCAACAAAAAGTGGGTTTATTGTCCTCTACAGGAGTTGTGCTATCAAGTACACTAAGCGGCAAAACGATTTTTAATAATTAAATACACTATCTAATTGTACACACTAATTAAATCACTATCGATTAATTAAAGGAATTGTTAATCCTAATAACAAAATTAATTCATTTTTGATTTAGCAAAAATATATTTGTCTGAAAATAGTGAAAATGATGAAAAGAAGTTTCATTTAAATCAGTATATATTTAGTATAATGAATTTAATTCTACAAAAAAAAACAGACTTTGAGAAAATTCACTGACTTTCCCCTAACAAACAAAATTGTGACATCTGCAGGTTTTCCATGTGAGTAGACAGCCTATTTTTAATGTATGTTTAGGTTAAAAATAATAATAAAATACTAGTGCGTATGGATGTGCCGACCCCATCGCCCGAGAACTCAGCTTTGGGCTATTTCCCCCATGCAACGAATTATGCGGTTACGACACCAGTATCGCGCAGTGCCACCCACAATAGGCCTCTCTCGGATGGAGGCCATGGTTCAGTTGGGAGTGGCAATAGGACGACAAGGCAATGGCCCGGGACAAACGCGAGAACATCGATTCAAATAGTCGGACCAACTCAGGAGGGACATCCTTACCTGTTGGCAAAGAAGCTCACCGGCGCGAAGAGGATTCATGCAGAGGTTAAATGACCGTTGGGTCAATATGCACCCGGAGTATCCTCATACAACGCCTCAGTATTTAAGAGATCAGGTATTCTTTTTGCGAAAAAACGGATATGAAGCTCTTTATCAAGAAGAAGAAGAGCAACATCCTCCAGCGAACAATCCACCCGTTCCAGCAAGACCATATTTGCAGATAGCCGATAATACCAACATTATAAGTAGGAGATCTATCCACCAAAAAGTCTTTCTCCGAATGGATAAATTAGCTGAAGCTAACACTGAGCTCCCCGATTTGCTCCCCGAAGATGTTAATCTCTGGAATCTGAACTGTGTAGTTTACGAGAAGGCGGTGTCCCTGCTTAGCGACAATAGAAGTAACGATACTTCAGTACGCCTGAGTAAGACTCGCGAGCGTATTGCACAGCTTCAATTCAAAATTGAAACGGCGAGACGGCATGCATCAAATATTCAGTGCGTGATTAGCTACATAACAACATGCTGAACAAGTGTAAACTGTTCACCATCAAGCAGAACTGGACGCAAAAAATAAAATCTCTTTCAACAGCGAAACAGCGCCTTGAACGGCGAGTAAAGTGGATTCAGGAAAATTCCACCTTTTCTTCTCATCCTGCCCGTCTGTTCAATAAAACGTCACGTGCCGTTAAAAATCCGCCTAGTCGAGAAGAGATTCAAGTCTTCTGCGAGCAAGTATATGGAGATACTTATCAGCTAAATGAAGACGCTTCAGATATATCACTCTTTCGTAACTTTTGCCAAAGGCAAAGGTTACAAGGTCCTGAGGAAGAGTGTCCACTAATTACTGCTGAAGAAGTGAAGAAAGTTATCGCTAGCACTAAGACTTTTTCAGCGCCAGGGCCAGATAAAATCAACAACTTTTGGTGGAAGAAGTTTACTTCTACGCACCAACATCTAGCTCCTATATTTACTACTTTCTTAAACGGAGAGCAACCCGTCCCGCAGTAGCTGGCGGAAGGACGCACGGTATTGATCCCTAAGACCGGAGATTTGTGAAGTCCAAAGAACTACAGGCCCATAGCTTGTTTAAAAACCAGCTACAAGCTATTCACTGGCATCCTCGAAGAGAGGATATTAACATGTATTATAGCCGGTATGGAGTTCAATAGTTGAAGAACGTGGATGCAAGAGAGGCCTGGCAGGTTGCAGGGAGAAGCTGTTAATAGACAGGTCTCGATCGGGTATCGACGCAATCTGCCCATGGCTTGAATTGACTGCCGTAAGGCATTCAATAACACGACCAATGAGTTACTTATTAAGCATCCAATAATAGTGAGATGCTTAAAAGAGCTTATGCTCTTGTGGCGGACAAGATTTGTCATAACATCTGACAAAAGACAAGTGACTACAAGCTATATAACATATAAGAGGGGGTCTTCCAAGGATACTCTCTAAGTCCCATTATTTTCTGCATCTCCCTCTTGCCTGTATCTATTGTGCTCCAAGGCAAAAGCTCTGGATACATGGATACACCACCTTAAACTCTTTGCTTCCTCGAAAGAGGACCTTAACATCCTTGTGGAGGCGGTAAATAGGTACTCTAAAGCGATTGGCATGAGCTTTGGACTGGACAAGTGTGCCTGCGTCCACCTACACCAAGGAAGACTAGAAACTACATCATCACGTGAAGCTCAGGATGTTCAACTCATAGGCGGAAATACCATTGGGTGTGGGTGTAGTGGGCCCACATTGGTAGTAAATATCCACCTAGAAACACTACCCGAATTGGGGAGTGAGACAATGAACTTTCGAGTTCGAATTGCTGATCAATGTATGTATGTAGAGGCTTGCTAAGCTTAGAGTGTCTTCATCAAAGAACGGACAGCCTGCTCAGTTCTAAATAGCACAAATTCTCTTATGCGACTCGTACATCAACATGAAGACGTCAATGCTGCGGCGTTTCTATATCGTGCTGCAGATAGGGCCGCAGAGTAGCTTGGCCTCCCATTTGATTCCAGCGACACTACACATGGCCTAGCATCACTAACACCTTTGGTGCTCATAACTCGTGTACAGGAAGCAGAACATACGCTTCTACTAAGAGAACATGCTGACAAGCCCCTTCATTGTAAATTCTACGGCATCATACGTAGAGAAGAGCTCTCGATGGGTCTGTCCAACATGTTTCTCAAGTCTACTGGATTGAGATGGGAGACGGAGGGATTTGTTTTCGCCTGTCAAGACGGCGTTATAGACACCCTAGTTTACCGCGAGCGCATAATGAATGTACCTGTAGGCGATACCAACTGCCGAGCGTGCAAGCAAGAGCCAGAAACACTTGGACATGTTCTCAGTGGATGCTCAAAATATACACGCTACGGGTACATAGAGAGACACAATGCGGCTCTAAAAGTGTTATATTACCATCTTAGGTACTTCTATGGTGTTGATCTATTGCCCGTCTTGCCATACGCCCAGCGGGAACTCGAGTCCGTTGTGGGGAATGATCAGTGTAAGGTCTACTGGAATTTCTCATTCTCCACCACTCAACGTATTAATGCTACGAAGCCTGATATTGTCCTCCAAGATCTGAAGACCAAGATCATTTACGTGATTGAATTCTCGGCACCAGCCGATGATAATATCACGTTCAAAGGAGGAAGAAAAACGGGCGGAATATAAAGCACTTCTTTTGGAGCTGAGCAGGCTGTACCAAGGCTACAAAGTCCATCTTTTAGTTCTCATAATCGGCTGTTTTGGAGGTATGAAAGCTTCATTTCTTAGCCAACTCAATAAGATTCTGGCTTGCCAGCGTCAGGATCATTCCATCGCGAACCGGATGCAAAAGGCTGTTCTTCTGGTATCACTTCATCTGGTCCGTCAACATTGTTCCTCATAACATTCTATCGTAGCTTCCGGAGCCTAGAACTTCGCTCAAAATACTAATAGCATATAATCGTAAGAATAAAATAATAATAATAATAATAACTCATAGTTCAACTCATAGGCGGAAATACCGTTCAACATCTTGGTATTGGAGAAACATATACATATCTTGGGATACCGCAAGCTGAAACCCAGGATGTGCGTGTGTTAAAAACGGCCCTTGGAAAAAGGTATAGCCAAATTCTCAGAAAAATTTGGGCTTCCGAATTATCTGGAAAGAATAAGATCCAGGCGACCAATATGCTGACCGTTCCTATACTGCTCTACACGTTTGGTGCAGTAAAATGGAACGTCGATGAGTTAAAGCAACTTGACCGAAGCACACGTAAGATGATGACAATCCATCGAAGTCATCATCCTAGATCTTCCGTACCTCGAATATACCTCCCTCGAGATAAAGGGGGTAGAGGCTTGCTGAGCTTAGAGTGTCATCATCGCAGAACGGTTCTGGCTACAGCCTGCTCAGTTCTAAATAGCACAGATTTTCTTATGCGACTCGTAAATCAACATGAAGTCGTCAATGCTGCGGCGTTTCTATACCGTGCCGCAGATAGGGCCGCAGAGGAGCTTGGCCTCCATGGGTCTGTCTAACATGTTTCTCAAGTCTGCTGGATCAAAATCGGAGACTGAGGGATTTCTTTTTGCCTGTCAAGACGGCGTTATAGACACCTTAGTTTACCGCGAGCGCATAATGAAGGTACCTGTAGGCGATACCAACTGCCGAGCGTGCAAGCAAGATCCAGAAACACTTGGACATGTTCTCAGTGGATGCTCAAAATATGCACGCTACGGGTACATAGAGAGACACAATGCGGCTCTAAACGTGTTATATTACCATCTTAGGCACTTCTATGGTGTTGATCTGTTGCCCGTCTTGCCATACGCCCAGGGGGATTTCGAGTCCGTTGTGGAGAATGATCAGTGTAAGATCTACTGGAATTTCTCATTCTCCACCACTCAACGTATCAGTGCTACGAAGCCTGATATTGTCCTCCAAGATCTGAAGAACAAGATCCTTTACGTTATTGAATTCTCGGCACCAGCTGATGGTAATATCACGGCAAAGGAGGAAGATAAACGGGCAAAATATCAAGCACTTCTTTTCGAGCTGAGCAGGCTCTACCAAGGCTTCAAAGTCCATCTTGTAGTTCTCATAATAGGCTGTCTTGGAGGTATGAAAGCTTCATTTATTAGCCAACTCAACAAGATTCCGGCTGGCCAGCGTCAGGCTCATTCCATCGCGAACCGGATGCAAAAGGCTGTTCTTCTGGAATCACTTCATCTGGGCCGTCAACACTGTTCCTCATAACATTCTACAAAGATTGGTAGCTCTAAAAAAGTATCCAGAGGTGAAACCTTCATCTCCAACTGTCCCGTCTGCCGCGTAAGATCATCCGCGGCTAGAGACCTGACTCTAAGGAACAGTGTTGCCCGATGTTATCTCGCGTATATTTCCCGCTCTTGCTTACCTTCTAGGATAGAAGGAGCAGAAGCGGATGACGTACACGTTCCAGTTGCGTCGGGATTGGTTGCTGTAAGGAACCATGATCGTAACAGCGGTAAAGACAAACTGCAAACTACACCATGCTCCTAATTTTGTACCTACAACATCATCGCAAATGATTTCAAACATCGTATTAAAATAACTTATAACATCCTCATCTCACCAGTCACTTGACTTAGTCCGTGGCTATGACGAAAAACCGGGTTCACCCGAGAAAAAGTTTGAAAAAAAAAAATAATAAGGTATACATATATAATGATAATTCTAGGATAAAACAGAAGAATAATAATAATAATTACAAAATTATTATACAATTATGATGATATTTTATAACTTCAATGCAATAATTACATTCATCAGCGTATGTTTATCTTTTGAGTTTTTGAAATATATAATGTTTCGAACGGTTCTTCTTTGCTTTTTTCCACACAGTTACCAGTAAGTTGTTCCAAAAACAGAAGCTTCAAAGTTGTAGAAAAATTCTAATTCTGTAAATAATAGAATTAAACTTTATAAATAATTATACATGCGCAAAAATAAAATCCATCCATAAATTTTTTATGAAATCAATATCATTAGTACAAGTTCCCTTTTTCATTTTCACTACTGCCACAACACTAACATTTAACCAACAAGGATTATTCACGCTTCGCCACACAACACCACGAATTGAAATCAACTGTACTGTTTACAGATGTAGAATGTTTTTTAATAATTATTTAAAAAACTCGAGTTCGCCGGATCCAGGCAAAGTCAATGAAAATTCAGCATTTTCTAAACAACTATCAATTCATTAATATAAGTCAATTTCGGCAGACTAAGACCTCTTTTATCATTCTTAACTTTCACTCAGTCACAAAAGGCACCAAACTTTTAACAATTTTGAGATCATCCCTCTAAACTCTCGGAAGGGACTATAGAACGATCCGTCGCGGTTCACGATTTCTCGTACACTGTGTTTGAATAATCGTTTTCGTATCATACACTTATTCGACACACACACTTAATTTTTATCTTGTAGCAAAATTAATGTCGCCTGCCGTGTTAGCTAGAAGAAATTAAAAAAAAAAAGAATAGAAAGTAATGAGTACTAAAGTAATTTACTATAGGTCTTAGCCGCCAGCCATGATCCATTAGTGCATTAGCGATGCATGTAATGTAACCAATAGAAGAATTGTTTATTTTACATGATATCCTTAAATATAACTTAATATTAAACTTTAGATTTCGCTTTCCTCTTTCGATTTTACAGGTAAGAGGCAGATTTGAGTAATCGGACGAGTAAAAGTCGATAGGCCACCACTTTGTTATTAGGAGAGCACATTAAATTCATTAATAATTGCAATCGCGAGCATCTACCAAAATTTGTCTAAACATTTTTTCTATATCGCCCATGTAAACAAAACGAGGCAATCTCCTCAATATCTAATATATACCATACCATTATACCAATACAATAGATAATAAATCATTTAGAATCTTTGGACCAATATGCAAGTGTGAATTTAAAGAAGTATTGTTAGAAGATAAACTTGATGCATAAATACAACTCGTGGATTTTGTAGTAGAACTACTTTCTTTCAAAACCGGGTTTGTGGTAAATACACAATCTGAGAAGAATTATCTAGCTCTCCTTCTTTCACAAGTTCCATATGTCTTAATTTTTCATATTCAGTCGGACAAGTTTATTAGAATATGCATATCCCAACGTTTCGGATATACACCATTTCCATCATCAGGGGAACCATAATTACAAAAAGCAATCTAAAGTAAGTATAAGTATACCATTAAGCCATTTCCCTTTCAGGGTAGGCGTGACACTACCCGATTCGGGTAGTGTTTCTAGGTGGATAGTTTCTTGCAGTAAATAACTACAAGTGTGGGCTTACCACACCCACGACGGGCCAACAGCACGCAGTATTCTCGAATGGTCACCCATCCAAGTACTAACCGCGCCCAACGCTGCTTAACTTCAGTGATCGGACGAGAACTGGTTTTTTCAGCGTGGTATGGCCGTTGGCCATGTGTAAAAATATGTAATAATAAAAATCTTACTAAATTATTGAAATGAACAATTTCTAAAAGGAGTCAAAAACCACTTACGAATTAGTAACGAAAGTCCGAGTCATCTTTTGTAGTAAAGTTGAAGTTCAGTTATGAGTTAAATTGAATTTAAAAATCAGTAGTAGAGTTAAATAGATATATGAATCGGTATCCAATTCAAATTTAATATATGAAAATTCTGTAAAAAATTAAAAGATTAGAAGTTAAATTATCATAAGAAAGATAGGGGTTAAGTTCAAATTAATAAAGAATTATAGTTACCATATTTCAATTATCAGAATTATTCAAAATTTATGTGGTGAATATACTGAAATAATTGATAAAAACTGTTTAACTGATTAAAATTCATAAAAATTAAAAAACATTTTTTTATTATGAGAGCAGGATGGGAAAGCATGCTTGCTCCCATACAAATGACTCCAAAAGTGACTGTCAAGGAAAATAAACTAACCTAACATACAGTAGAAGGAAGAAAAAAGCGCCACATTTCAAAAGTAATGTAACAGATGAATTGTTAAATGGTTCTTTAAGAAGTAGAAACAAGCAAAATAAATTAATTTTTGTATTCAATACTGTAAGAATTCAAAAGAAAAGAAAATACTTATTACAGAAAATACTAATTTCGCTAGAATTTATGGACTTCCAAAAATTCATAAAAATTATTTCCCTTTGACACCTGTTGTTGGCACTATTAATTCTCCTACATATACTATGGCTAAATTTTTTAATAATATTTTAAACTCTGCTCTTCCTAAATCTAAATCTTTTATTAAAAATGTTATTGGCTTGAAACAAAAACCAGATAAAATCATTATTCCTTCCGACCACATTATGATCTCTCTTGATGTAACTTCTCTCTTCACTAATGTTCCTGTAGATTTGGTTCTTAATAGTATTAAAAAAAGATGGTCTTGTATAAAGAAAGTTACAGCCTTACCTTTAGATAAATTTACAGAAGGAATAAAATTCCTAATGGTCAACACTTTCAATTTAATAATATTTTTTATAGACAAACTTTTGGAACTCCCATGGGTTCTCCTATTTCTAATAATATGGCCGACATGATAATGCAAGATTTAGAATCCGAGATTTTTAATACATTAGATTTTTAAATACTTGCCTACTTTAGGTATATGTAGATGATACATTTTCAATTATTCCTAAAGACAAAATTGAAATAACTATCAAAACTTTTAACTCAATGCATAAAATATTACAATTTACACATGAAATAGTAAATAACAATACTATTAACTTTCTTAATATTAGCATTATTAAAAATGATAATGGCAAAATTTCTACTAATTGGTTTCGCAAATCAACCTATTCCGGCCGCCTACTTAATTTTCTATCGAAACATCCATTACAACAAAAAATTGCTATTGTAAAGAACTTAGTTTTTTTTATTATTATTATTATAGCATTAAGCCATTTCCCTTTCGGGGTAGGCGTGACTTGCTCGGTTGGAAAATAGTAGTGTGTGGATGGGTATATATGTATAAGGTAGATAGGTATATAGGCGTAAGGTATAAATATTTTGGGTTGATCTAGAATTCTCGTGTTATTTATTTAAATGACACGTTCGTTCCGCAACACTCCTCCGACCCAGGTTGATGATCAATCTCTCTAGCCATCACCCCAAGTGAAGAGCCTCACAAAATTGTTATGTATGGTTCCCCACTTGGGCCCATTAGTATCCAAGGCCTTTGTTTCAGGCGTCATTCACTCTATTGTCACTCTGTTTACAAACTATTTGTCGCCACACTTTTCTGTCCTGGCATACTACTCTAGCTTCCTTCACGTCCATGCATTTTTTCATGCAAGCTCTCGTGTTTCTATGGCTTATTATATCTCTTCGGATTAATATTTCATTCACAGATTCTAACTATTCTTTCGAGGGTCTACCTCTGGGCTTCAGCTATTCTACTTTCGGATAATAAATTTCACAATGATAACTTAGAAATAGTAAAACATTATCTTTTATTGAATAACTTTCCACAAAATATTATTGATAAACAAATTGATAAAAGATTAAAAGAACCAAACAACCAAAACCTAATTAATAATTCTAATAACATTATCAAAAAAGAATTTGATCCTAAGAGCACTATTAATATCCCATACTATGGTAAAATTTCAGAAAATATACAAGGACTTTTAAAAACTTGTAAAATTAGCACCTCTTTTATTATTAATTTTAAACTGGATAAAATGATTAAACTAGGCAAAGACCAATTAGAAACCTTCGAAAAAACTAACGTAATTTACCGTTTCTCTTGTAATTGTGGAAAATGTTATATTGGACGAACAAAAAGACTTTACACATTAGACGAAAAGAACACCAAGATAGTGTTAGCTTAAATTATGATAATGTTCTTAACGATTATTTATATAATAATATTAATGATAGTATTTCTCATTTTTTTCTTTGGGATGAAAATGAAGTTTTGCATCAGGTGATTAATCCTATTAAAAGAGCCTTTGCCGAAATGCTTTTTATTAAGAAAGAACTGGATAATCGTCTCCATAAAATCACTGATCTTGACCATTTTAATGAATCTTACAATTATATTCTAGAATTATTTTTATAAAATTTATCACAATTTTCTAACAATACATTTTCTTCTCTTTTGAATTCTTACAGTATTGAATACAAAAATTAATTTATCTTGCTTGTTTCTACTTCTTAAATAAACGTTTAACACTTCATCTGTTATATTACTTTTAAAATTTGGTGCCTTTTTCTGCCTTCTACTATTTGTTAGGTTAGTTGATTTTCCTTGACAGTCACTTTTAGAGTCATTTTTATGGGAGCAGGATGCTTTCCCATCCTGCTCTCATAATAATTTTTTTTTAATTTTTGTGAATTTGAATTAGATAAACAGTTTTTATTAATTATTTAAGTATATTCACCATAAAAATTTTGAATTCTTCTGATAATCGAACTATGGAAACTATGATTCTTTATTAATATGAACTTAACCCCTATGTTTCTTATGATAATTTAACTTCTAATCAAATTTTAATTTTTGACAGAATTTTCATATACTGCATTTTAATTAGATACCCATTCATATATCTATTTAACTCTACTATTGATTTTTAAGTTGAATTTAACTCATAATTGAACTTGAACTATACTCCAAAATATGACTCGGACTTTCGTTACTAATTCGTAAGTGGGTTTTTACTCTTTTTAAAAATTGTTCATCTAAATAATTTAGTAACATTGTTATTATTACACTTTGTTGTATTACTTTTTGTAAATATGGTTCCCCTGGTGATGGAAATGGTGTATTTACGAAACGTTGGGATTTGAATATTCTAATAAACTTGTCCGACAGAGTTGATACATTTTGTTGTTCGTTTTCTTCTATTTCGGTTTCTCGGACGTTAAAGATTCTTATATTTAGAATTTTCAGTTTATCGTCATAGAACCTTATCCAATCCAGTTTTTGCTCTAGTAAAGGAGATACCGATTTTTGCTGGTAGCTCATTCGTAAATGGTAACCGTATTAAGTGCCGTAAGTGGGATGCTTGTCTCTATTTCATTCGCCACAACTGGACCGGACAATATACAACCAAAAACGGTAGATTGAGCAGTAAGAGTGCCTAACATACCCTGTTGTAGGCCAGGTAATAAGCACGAGCCATATTTATTAGCGTCTAAAATCAAATCTATTTGTTAGGAACTAAAGGGGTTAGAATCAGCTAACTTCAATTCAGGCAAATCAGTTTCATTTTCCCGATTAGGTCTTTCAGGTGACGTATAAGAAGTAAGATGGACCAATATTAAGGCTTGAATAAGGACTTTAGGACAGTGCTTCTCTGTAGGAAGTAAATGTAACCGAGCTAATTTTCTTGAAGAGCCAATATTAACTCCGTCAACTCCATAAACTATAGCTTTAACCTTCTGGAAACTAGGATTCAAAATTTTCATTAACCTTTCCGAAATAAAACCACATTCCGAGCCTTGATCCAATAAAATTTAAAAAATGGCATGAAAGATCATTTTCTGAGTCATTATTAAGTGAGACATGATTTGCTCTCACCACCTGAGCTACATTACCAGTATCGTTATCTGGAGAACCTGCAACTGCGAATTGAGAATGTAGAGACGTAGGGTCAGCTGATGGCGATGTGATAGATTCAAAATTATTCACATGCAACAAAGTGTTATGTTTCCTACCACATTTACTTCATTTCAGTTTGCTTGTACATTTAAATGCCTATGGCCAGGGGTAAAACAATTATAAAAGCCGTGGTGACGAGTAACAACTTCTTTAAATCCTTCAACTGACAATGTTTTGAACTGACCACATTTAAACAATGGATGATTTTCCTTACATAAGATGCATTTGGAGGTGGAAGATGCATTATGACTGCGAAGTCCTGATTGTTTAGAATTTTTTTTCTTGTGTTGTGAGCCCGTTTGAGCATTAGTCTTCAAAGCTTGTATAGCTTCTACAATGCGAATACGTTTTTCTAAAAATGTATCGAGTTCCCTGTAAGTTGGATAATCAGATTCGGAACCAATTTGCATGCCCTATTTCTTTAAAGATTGAATATATAGTTTTTTAGTCGTTAAAAAGACTAAGAAATCGCTCCAATTATCTATTGGACGGAGTAAATTTTTGATAGCCGCCAGAGACTCATTAGTAGTATCGCGTAATCGTTTTAAATCTTCTATAACATTATTAGATACATTCTGGAGACTAATAAATTCCTGTAAATGAGCTGTAATATGTGCTCTCTTATTGTCATACCTAGCCTTTAGCGACTCCCAAGCGGAAACAAAATTAGCCTCAGTAATTATTACATCTTTCAAAAGTTGTTCTGCTTCACCTTTCAAAGAGAACTTTAAATAGTGTAATCCAGTTACATTTGATAAGGAATCATTTTGAATAATTAGCGCATCGAACAAGTCTCGTAAATTCTCCCAATCCTTATATGCCCTTGGAAAATACAGGTAAAGTAATTTGAGGAAGTTTTATAGGCAAAGAATCATGTCGAACAAACAGCGATTGATTTACACTATCATTCGAGCTAGCTGCTGGAGTAATCAAATCTAATTGATTTATTAAAAAATCGTGAGAATTGAGATACGCATCTTCAATGTGTAAGAACTTGTTTTTACTAAAATACTCGAGACTTTCGCGTTCCGCTGAGGTCGTTGAAGCTGTAATTTGTAAATGTAAATTTTCACATTCTCCCATCTTTTATCCAGGAGTTCAATTCTCGATTTCACTATGGCTAGTGTAATGTTGGACTTGCCTAGTTTTTTAAAATTAGTTTCAGTCCTCAATATGGACTGACAGACTTCTGTTAACTCCTAGAATAAAGACTCCATTTTTCTTGCATGTGTTTAAAAAAGGTATAAAGCAAGAAAAATTATAAGTAATAATTTTAGGAGCCGCTAGCTTAATTAAAAAAAATGTGAAATCTCTGTTTCGAAATTAAAAATTAAGTATACGACTATAAAATACATAATTTCGAAATCGAACAAGAGTGTTCATATATCTTCGCAGAAATTGTGGCCAAATCATAAAAATAATATATAATTATATATAAGTTTTTATATATATAAGTTATATATATATAGTAACTTCAAAATTTTAAATAATTCAAAGTTATCTTACCTATGTGGAATTCTGAAATATAAACACAATTGTAATAACATAATTGAACCTTACAAAAGTAAGAGAGTGGCAGCTTTGAACCGTTGACAATCATCAGCTGGTGAACTTATTATATCTTCACGTGCATGGGAGAACATTACGGCCGATCGATCCTACGAAGACCCTATAAGAGGAAGTGAGCACCCGAAAACATAGCGAAAGACAGCGTTATCTTGAAGATAGCGAAAAAATTTCGCCCGGTAGCAATTATACTTTGCTCGATGACGTCAAGCCCATACACTGACAAAATTTGCACGCACGTGCTCTTTACAGTTAATTGTGACAGCATGTTCGATTTTCCCATGATTGAAAATCAAATGCACTAAAGCCAACCTCAGCGACTTAATTTTGAGTTTTATACAAAACTCTCTTGCTTTAATTTTAATAAGCAGTTAAATTTAACGTAAACCGCGAACCTCCTTCGTCGAACGTGACACTCAGAGATCCCACAATGGCGATCGCCATTTGAATTTTCACAACGGTATTTTGCCAAAATAATTCGCACTTTTTGATAGTAAAGCCTTTTTACGACTTATCCGGTTCGAAGAACCATGTTTACAGATGTAGAATGTTTTTTGAGTGATTATTAAAAAAAACTCGAGTTCGCCGGATCCAGGCAAAGTCAATGAAAATTCAGCATTTTCTAAACAACTATCAATTTATTAATATAAGTCAATTTGGCAAACTAAGACCTCTTTTATCATTCTTAACTTTCACTCAGTCACAGAAGACACCAAACTTTTAACAATTTTGAGATCATCCCTCTAAACTCTCAGAAGAGGCTAGAGAACGATCCGTTGCGGTTCACGATTTCTCGCACACTGTCTTTGCATAATCGCTTTCGTATCATACATTTATTTGGCAAACCGACTTACTCACCGAGCACAGTTAAACGAGTTTCGAAGCTTTTTCTAAACATTTACTATTTTACATAACTAATATCCGATCTATCCTGTATTTGTCTACACGCCAAAAAAATTCAGCGTTACTCAAATTTTTGGTTCCAATGGGCTTTGGTTACATAGGACTAGAGTGCAATAGATTACCTACAGTTATATCACTAGGATTGGATATTCGATCAGAAAACATAACCATCGAGGTTCAAGCTTCTAAGGAAAATGAAGCCAAAGGAATATTTTCAAATATATTAAATTGTACTACGAGCCCTGATCGAAATGACTAATTATTACATGTTTCAAAAGTTGTCCTGCTTCACCTTTCAAAGACGACTTTAAATAGTGTAATCTAGTTATATTTGATAAGGAATCATTTTGAATAATTAGCGTATCGAAAAAGTCTCTGAAATTCTCCCAATACTTATAATCCCCAGAAAATACAGGTAAAGTAATTTGAGGATCCTACTAAATATATCCTACTAAAAGTCTGCGTAGTTTGATTTATGGAGATCTAAGAACCTTATTTATTATTCTGTGAATATTCTTTTAGGTAGCACGGTTACCCGGTACTTTTTATGTAATTTCCAGATCATTTTTTTCCCTCATTTTTTGCATCTATTAGGGAGAGTACAGCGACTTTTCGATAGAATTTTTTCAAATTTCATCTGAACAAAAAGAGCAGTGATATCTAGCTGTTTATGAAATTTGAAGGAGTAAGGCCGTTTCCTAGGAAAGATAATCGACATAAAAGTTGGCCAGTTCTACACTTATCACCTGTCAGGCTCGTTTTAAGAACTACTCTTTTAATTTTAACAATCAAACGCGTCGAAAGATTTTGATATAAAACTACGAGACAGAACATGTTTATTCGCTACATGTGATAAAAAATAACCAGAATTATTAGTCTGCATGAGCAGTGTTTCATCGTATGACTACGTCTGTGTGAGTGTTTCCATATGTTATACTGCTCTCTGAACAGACTTCATCAAGAGTTCTCCCGACCTAAATCGAACTTCACCGATTTGCTACCGCATACTGTAAGCGAAAATTTTTTTAAGCTGAGGGCAGCATGAAAACTGCCGTTCAGGAAGGAAGAAATCGATCATTTCGCGCGAAGCTTAATTTTCAATAGTTAAAATTTGAGAGTTCTGAATTTTCATGTTGAACACTACATTTTCACATTTAACCTTTTATAAATTTTAATTTTGGAATTAAAATTGAAATGGTTTAAATTTTGAAAAGTGTAATTGACAATTTAATTTGTTTTTGTTTTTAGTGTCTCCTATTTAAAATTATTTTTGATTCTTAATGTTTTTTAGAGTATATATACCATTAAACCATTTCCCTTTCAGGGTAGGCGTGACACTACCCGATTCGGGTAGTGTTTCTAGGTTTTTCTTGTAGTTATAAATAACTACAAGTGTGGGCTCACCACACCCACGATGTGCCAACAGCACTCATGTCAGTATTCTTGAATGGTCACCCATCCAAGTACTAACCGCGTCCAACGCTGCTTAACTTCAGTGATCTGACGAGAACTGGGTTTTTCAGCGTGGTATGGCCGTTGGCCATAGTAATTCAATTTTAATGGGTTATAATTAAACATTTTTTTTAATTAAACATTATGGCCAACGGCCATACCACGCTGAAAACCCCAGTCCTCGTCAGATCACTGAAGTTAAGCAGCGTTGGACGCGGTTAGTACTTGGATGGGTGACCATTCAAGAATACTGACATGAGTGCTGTTGGCACATCGTGGGTGTGGTGAGCCCACACTTGTAGTTATTTATAACTACAAGAAAAACCTAGAAACACTATCCGAATCGGGTAGTGTTATGCCTACCCTGAAAGGGAAATGGTTTAATGGTATATATATATATATATATTTTCATTTTGAACGACGAAAATGACGGTGAATTTAATTTTTGATCTGAGAAAAAATGGTTTAATCAAGTTTCTTTGTTAAATTATATTTTTTTATTCAATAACAAATTAGAATTCTAGAATTTCAGAAGTTTTGTCTTTGAAACATTATTCTTCATTCATAATATGTCACATTAGGGTTTACATGATCTCCGTTTATTACAATATTCCACCTATATATTTTATATATTATCTTATATTTACTATTTACAAATACAAATATAATACAAATAAATAAATAAATAATTATATCTAGAAATGGCTTAATGGTATACAATACAATACAATATCTAGATCCTTACTTCTATTTTTTACGATAGCAAAATTTTTGATGTGCATGTACATAATCATTACTTAAAAATCTTTACGCTTCTAAGCGACTTCCGTTTCCTTTTTTTTCTTTCACTTATTTTCTACTTCAACCTGGCCGTTTTCAAAATTCACTGTTTCTTTCTGTCTCATTCATACGTCTAGCCTCTTCCAATTCTTTGATTCACTCCTCACCTAATCCATCCTCCCCCAAAATTTTCACCAGTGTATGTATCTTTTCTTTAATTTTTTATGTTAAATGGTGTCGACCAGTAAGATTTTTTAATAAAGCAAGCTGTTAAATTGTTTTCGATCAATTGGTCATTTTGTAATAATAAATATTACATATTATTTGTAATAATAAGATATTACAAATTTTCATTAGAAAAAAGATTCTCTAGCTCCGGTGGGATTCGAACAACACGTAGACTGATTTCCGGTCAGATGCTCTACCACTAAACTACGGAGAATCGAGAATCCTGTTTCTTAAAGTCACACATGGAGCTATTCGAGATAACAATCTATGTAGACATATATTTTCAAGTCTTAGAAACTTTAATTTTTTATGTTAAATGGTGTCGACCAGTGAGGTTTTTGAATAAATCAAGATGTTAAATTATTTTCGATCAATTTGTCATTTTGTAATAATAAATATTACATTTCATTTGTAATAATAAGATAATATACATTTTCACTAGAAAAAAGATTCTCTAGCTTCGGTGGGATTCGAACACCATGTAGACTGGTTTCTAATTCCTCACCTCCTTTTCTCTGCACCATAAATTTTTCCATCTCGAGTCGATCCAGTGAATCAACCGTCGCCTTTAAATCGACGAAAATTGCTATAATTTCACCTTTTTCATTTTAATCCTTTTACTTACTAGATAATTCAGAACATGTGTGTTGTCCATCACCTTCATTCCTTTTCTAAACCCTGTATGATTCGGTGACACTACCTTTTTTTCCTTAACGTCTTTCTTTAACCTCTTTGATGAAACAGTTACATATAACTTATAGAATTTTAGCGTTAGCGTCACTCCACTATAATCGTTAACCTTTTCCTATTTAGTTTTTCAGTTCGTCCTAGTGTTTGAATTAATTTTTGTCTCATGTCCGCACACGAAAATTCCACTATAATAAAACAGTCTTGTAAGACAAGAAAACGTTCCGGAAAGAAACACTTTACAATGTCTACTGTGCCTAGTTCTTCGGAAATATTTCGAAATTTAGTTTTCCCTGTGAAAATGATCATACCTATATGTGTGGTCCAACCTACAAAACGAAGTGAATCACCAGTACAAGAAATTGTGCCGCATTAGTCCAAGCTCAAGTTGAAATAATAGACTTGGAAGTTAAAATCGCTCTCGAACAACAACAACAGACGTTTAGGGAAGAAAATCACCCGCTGAAAAGGAATAACCTAATTACGGGAGAAAACCTAGAAATAATAGAAATTTCCGATAGTGACATTTCTGATGCAGAAACCGAAATGCTCGAATCCGATTCTGGACACTAATTCTTAGTCAAATCAAAGCAACTAAAATTTTTAGAAATTTGCGGTAGAGCTTGCTCAGTCCTCACTAATTCATTAATTAGTTAAAATCTAAGCGAATCACTCTGGCAGTTCCTGGGATTAGTATATGAAAGAAAGCCAAGTTTTCGTAGTAGGTTTGCTTATTAGAAATCTTTGTAAGACTTAACAAAAATTCCCAACCTGGAAAACACTACACCTGATCCAAGGTTAAATGTATCAGAGGTGAACGTAACAGGGAATCCACCTAACATTCAAAATAGGGGTGCCCTGTTTAATCCAGATGCAAGCACTGCAATCACCGGTGCTACAGAACCGGGCAGCCCTTTCCAAGCTTAAGGGAGTCGCTAGGGAAAGTGTTCGCGGAAAACAGTTTGGTAAAGTCGATGACCTGATAGCTCACCTAAGGGAACGCTTCGCACCCACTAGAGAATGCGAGTGGTACATCGAGTCCATAGTTAATTTAAAAATGAAACAGCGCGAGACAGTAAGCGATTACAACGATAGACTAACAGAATTTTTGAGCGGAGCTCGACATGCCCTAGCAGAAAAATATGCTGAGGTTAACGGAGGAGTCAAGGAAAGTGATAGTATGATGAAGCCTATTACTTCACAAGGAATCAGGAGAAGCTAAGAAACTACTAAAACCTGAAATTAAACCTTTTGCCCGAATTCTGAAAATCAAGGCACGGAATCGGCAATCTGTAGACATTGAAGTTACAAATCCAAAGATACAGGAGAGATATTTACAGAAGATAGCAACTCCGGAAGGGCTATATCTAGGCGAGGCTATAGTTTCGTCGGCAAACGGGAAATGTAACGTTCTTGCCATAAATACGCTAGAAGAGGACGTGAGTCTAGAAATTCCGCCTCAAGAATTGGTTCCTTTTGATTTTTGTATATTCCTAGAAGAAGAATCCTCCGACTCTGATTCGGAGAACCCTCCGGAAAACTTGCAAAAAACAATAAACGGAAATTATTCTAAACGAGTGGAAAAGGTGATGCAAAGTTTACATGTATCTCACCTAACGGAAGAAGAACAACGATTAGTAATTCAATGCACTGAAGACTATTCGGATATCTTTTATCTAAAAGGGGAGACAATGACAAGTACCCCATTAGTATAACATCGAATTCCCACCATAGATGATACAGTGGTGGCAAGGAAACAATATCTTCACATTTATGGTTCGCGAGAACAAGCTGATGCCCTTCTCCAAAAACAATTAGAAAGTGGTTTTATACTTCCATCTAAATCTCCTTACAGTGCACCCTTATTGATAATTCCAAAGAAGATGGATACCTCAGGGGAGACGAAATTTCGAATCGTAGCTGATTATCGAGCTCTCAATAAGAAAGTGATAGGAGATGGCTATCCCCTCCCTAACATAACATATATTCTCGACCAATTAGGCAACGCCCAATATTTCAGTATTTTCGATTTGGTTAGCGCTTACCACCAAATAGAAACGCACCCTGAGGATCGTACTAATACGGCCTTCTAAACCCCGAGAGGACATTCTGAATACGCACGTATGCCTATGGGGATCAAAAATGCTCCCGCGACATATCAGCGTCTCATGGATACTTTACTAAAAGGTATGCATGTAACCGAGGCATTTGTTTACCTAGATGATATCATTGTCTATTCAACTACCCTAAAAGAACATTATATCAAGACAAGACGGCAATTCGATCGCCTGCGAGCTGCAAGCCTTAAATTACAGCCTGACAAATGCGACTTTCTCAGAACGGAAGTAGCATATCTGGGCCACATAATTGGGAAGGACGGAGTGAGGCCTAATCCCAATAAAATTATAGTGATTAAAAACTTCCCACGTCTGACCACCGTGAAAGCAGTCAGACAATTTTTGGGACTTTCAGGTTATTACCGCAAGTTTATTAGGGACTACGCTAAATCAACGAAACCGTTGATAGACCTTCTAAAAGAGAAGACGAAGTGGGAGTGGGGACCAACCCAGATACGTAGTTCTAGAAAAATTCTTAGACATTTATGCAACAAACCGATTCTACAATATCCTGATTTCGAAAAACCCTTTAGGTTAACAGCCGATGCTTCCGAGTACGCAGTGGGTGCCGTACTAACTCAGAAAAAAGATGGCATGGTTATGCCCATTGCCTATTATTCCAAAGTTATGAACCGTTACGAACAGGTTTACCATGAACCTGAAAAGAAGTGCCTGGCAGTAGTGTACGCGGTAGAGAATTTCTGCCCCTTCTTATACGGACGAGAATTCACCCTATCATGCGATTGCGAACCTGTTCACTGGATCAATTACGTAAATAATCCCGGCTCTAGGTTAATTCGTTGGTGGTTGGGACTAAATGAGTATCAATATAAATTTGAATACAAGAAAGGAAAGTTGAATAGAGGAGTCGAAGCCCTATCAGGAAATCCCGTGGATGAAAGGCAATCACCGGAATCTACCGACTCCGAGGAATCCTCTTCAGCTTCCCCATCCCCTATCCTCATTGATAGAAACACGGATTACACGGGAAATGAGCCCATCTCAAAACAATTGCAAATATTAGCAATTTACAATCGCTCAAAGCAATTCAAAGTTCTACCGGTCACTCGTTCCACAACCGCCCAAGAAAAAGACAAAGAATCGAAAACCGCAAGCTTGCCAGAACGGCCCACTAGCATAAAGAAAGGTAAGTCAACCTCAGAAGCTTCTATACCAAAATCTGAACCCAAGGTAAAATCAATTCTAAACAGAAAACCTTCTACTGAGAACCCACTCTATCTAAGAAAGGTAATTCTCTGCCTAAAAGCGCACCTCCCGCTACTCATCTACCACGCCCGTGGTTTTCTCCATTAGTAGAAATAGGAGTGTGGTTCGGACCCAATCACCCGTTGAATGTATCCAAATCAGTAGAAGGGCGACAAACTAATATCGTGGCTAAAATTGAAGCAGATATTAAAGCTGCCAAAAAGACACACGAAGGAGGAATCAAAGAGATACGTCTAAATACAGATTCAAAGTACCTGATGAATAGTGTCAATGAATGGATTTTGAAATGGGAAGCTAACGATTGGACGACCTACGAGAAAAAACTAGCCAAAAATCGGGCAGAATTTGAAAAATTAAAAAGAGCCTTGGCACCCCTAGATGTCACCTTGAAACATATCCTAAGTCACAATGGCATCGAAGGAAACGAAGAAGCAGATAGGCTGGGCCGTGAAGGGATGGGAGAAGAAGGAAACATTACCGCAAGGGCCTTAGATGAAACAAAGAGCGTTTCTGACCCAACACAGGTCTTTATAGACGTCCCGCCCGCGCGTCCGGACTCCGACGAAAGTGACGACGAATCACAATCGGAAGAACAAAAAAACGATGGAGAAGCAGGTAATCTGAAAAAGGACCTTCAAAAATCCGTTTCTCAATTTAATAAAACTTTCGAGAAAAGAGGGATTGATTTATACAATATTACCACTAGTTCCCTCTACTGGGATCATGATGGAATGGATGAAGCTTCAATTATTTCACGCTCTTATGTGTCAGAAGGAGAAGAAGATAAAGAACCCCTGCAGACTTTAGAATCAATCGATCCCTGCGGAGAATTTGACGACAATGAATTCTCTAAGAGAGTTCAGACCTTTTTAGAGAGCTATGAAAAAACTCTCTGTACCAAAATTGATGAAGAGGAAACAACGAATGAACTGGAAACCCCAGGGAACGGTGCACTGAATCCGTTTACATGTGAGAAGGGAAGTGAAAACACGAAGGAAACGTGCGAAAACTTACCCGAAATTCCGGATAAAAATTCCGGGGTGGCACAACGAAGGACGGTCCGTTTTAAGGGCCTTCCTATAGAATCAGAATCACCCATCGTTGGCGCACATCCCTCAAGGAGGTCTTTTTTTCAACACCAGGAATGGGGATCACTCCAGAGGCAAGGTCAACGCCGTTATCAACGACATAATTGAAACAGGATGCCCAACAGAAGGGAAGTCCAGTTCGAAGTACTTCCGAACTCCAACCACGACAACTTCAACCTTCAGAAAAATCTGAAGTTGTTCCGGATAACTCTACTTCTCTCTCATCTTTTACAATCGACGTTACGATATCTGACATTGATCCGCCTTCTCCCCCGATAATCTATCCAGAACTTGAAGTACAAAAACCAATATCGACCTGTACCGAAAAATCTAATCTCATCCATGAATGGAAAGAACCACCGACCTACAGACGAGACAATTACGCGCATTTTATCTTTGAAGATTGTGAACTAGGAAACCCCATCATAAGACTCCTAGTAGCTACAGAACGCCTTGATCATCAAGATCTCTGGTATCTACGGCCAACTCTTGAGTAAGTTCTGGGTACCCCTCAAGGTCAACACACAACCTACTCAATCGTAGTCAAGAGACGCCATTTTGACGACATTGATTGGAAGAGTGTCGTCCAAGGACTGATTAATCTCCTTCTCGCTTTAGAAGGAGATGGTCAGACTCAATGCCGAATGGCCAAATCAGGAGATCTTTTAGGTTCGTTACCTCATAATAAAATGAAGGAACTCGTTTTAGAAATATTCCGGGGTGGTAATATTATTATAACCCTTTGTCACGGAAGAATCGAAGTTCCTTAGCTGGAACTCAGACATAAAATAATTGCAGAATACCACTGTAGTGTGATCGGAGGCCACAAATTCATCACAAAAACCTATGGACGGATTAGAGAACGGTATACATGGCCAGAGTTGCGAGACGAAGTTACTCAGTTTATTCGAGGCTGTAAAAGATGCTTTGAACAAAAACTTGTCAGAGCCCGCACTCGCGAACCAATGCTAATTACCGACAGCAGCAGAACCTTTCGATAAAGTGTCATTGGATACAGTGGGGAAATTACCAACAACCCTAACGGAAATCGCCGCATCCTAACAATGCAAGATAATTTTAGCAAATATTGCATTGAGGTGGCCATACCCAACCTACACTCAAATACAATTTCCCCATGCAGTGGCCACGACTCTATTCTCTCAATATGGCGCACCAAGAGCTATCTTGACAGACAGAGGAGGGAGCTTCATCGGAAATATAATGAGGAAACTGGAAAAGCTATTCCATGTTACACAATTAACCACATCGGGTTATAGACCTTAAACCAATGGCTCACTGGGAAGAAGCCACATTGTGTTAACTGACTATATCAAACACTACGCAAAAGATTATGACGATTGGGACAGGTTTCTTCCTTTCGCCATGTTTGCGTACAATACGTCAGTTCATGAGGCGAGAAATTTCACCCCTTACGAGCTCGAATTTGGTCGGATGGCTCGAACGCCATCCTCTTTCCCCCAAGGTGAAGAATTAGAAACCTGCGGTTCGTATCTCCGCGATCTCATTTTCAGACTAAAAGAAATTCAGAAGAGCTCCGCTGACAATTTAATCAAGGCAAAGGTTCGTTCTAAGGAATACTATGACATGAAGTCGAGGCCACTGAATGGCAGAATTGGCGACCAGGTATTCGTAATAAAGGATGTTAGAAGTGGAAACTTCGATACTAGAAGATTAGTAATGTGAACAGACAAGATAATTTTTGGCCCTGTTGACACATATTGGACTTAACCTTCTAGTATCAAACCTAACCACTGTTTCTTTTTAGGAAAACATGAGGGAATCCCGTTGGACTTGCTTTCTGCTCACTATTCTATTCTACCAGAAGGAAGCTGGAGGGCAAACAGATGGATCGACCTGCCGCATCACCCACTAGAGAACCAATAACGGGTTCTACTATGAGTATCAAGGAATGCTGAAAAGAGTCTCCTGTACCTGGAGACTGACCACCTTTCTGAATCTCAATAAGCTCAACAACTATATCCAGTCATGTGAAGTGCACTGGAGAATGATTCAAATAAATTGTCATCAAAAATACGAGAAAATATGTGCCCAGACTGTTCCTAAATACAGCCTAGAAGGTAAAGAGATGATTGGACACGTAGCAGATCTGCTGACGTATGAAGATGGTGAGAAGATCAACTCCAAAATCAACGAGCTCAACCAAGCTCAGGCGGAGATTTCACACATAGTGGGACAAAAAACACACGTCATTGGAGCAGAGCTGGAAGAAATACATAATCATGTGCGAGAAAATGAAAACCAAATGACAAAATATAACGATGACCTTACCCAGGTGGCGAAGAAAGTCAACGAACTGGAATCTCGTTTATCGGAATAAAACATTACTTATTTTTGAAATCGAATCCTTAAAGCCATAGAAGCTAGACTGGTCAACTGCATCCGTTCTACTGACAAACTTCTTAATGTAATCCACGATGCTCGAAGGGGACAACTCCACCCAGCCTTATTGAGCAACAGACAGCTAAAACCGGTCTACCGGGACATTCAAGACCATATTACAAGACTAAGCTTTCCGATTCAAGGACCGGAACCCAGCATGGCAGAATTAACGCAGGTGGCGACCATCATGATTTCCTGCGAAAAAGGAAATTTGTAAGTTATTCTGGGCATACCATTAACAGAAAAATAGAATATAATAAATATAAAATACTCCCTGTACCGGTAAGCCAACCAAGATTGAATAATGGCACAGGGAGAGCATATATTCTGCCAAGGTTCTCCCATATTATTATAGAAGAGTCACAAAGAACATATATGTAAGCGAAAGAAGAAGATTTGAAAGCATGCCAAAGAATATCAGAAAAGTGGATTTGCAAACTTAGCTTACCATTGGTTGAAGCATCTCAGCATCACTCATGCGAAACGCAACTGATCCACAAATCATAGCTAAAAATCATCAACTAATTCAGTCGCTTGAGGATGCCCCAGAATTCTCGAAGGAAGACGCTGCTAAGAAGGGGCTGTTTGAAACTAACGCCAAAACTCTCGATGAACTAGAGCAGCAGCTATACTGTCTAAGCCTTCTACACCAATCGAGGACTAATCAAACTAGGCTGACTCACCGATGAGTGGATTCGCCTTATACCTGGTTCGCTCCTATGTAATCATCGGTTTGATGAAACTGGCAGATAGTACTGGCTTGCGCAAGTATTCGCGTCAAAGGACCCAGAACGAAGAACATCCCAGCGAAGACATCGAGCATCTAGAGAAAGAACAGCAGCCACCAGGGAGCATGAGTAACTCTGCTTCCCCCACCACGCCTAGACAACTCCAATAACTCCAAACCGTCTTACGTATGTCAAATGCGCAGGTCACGCTGCCTATGCAAACATTGCAGCCCCTGTAGAAATAATTAATACAAACAACAACAACAAAATGTATTATCAGCGTCATTCGAGAGAGGGATGATATTGTAAAAAGAAAAAAATTTCGAGCCAGAAGAAAGGATTAAAGGGGGCTACACTCAATTGAATAAGCTTCTTTTAAAAGGAATAAAAGTTAAACATGTCTTCCCCCATTAAAATTTTCGTCTGCGGGCTTCCATGAAATTTCCATTAAAAAAATTTTTAATTAGAAAGTTGAAAAAAATCACAATTCATGAGAATTTAGGCTCAAGAGACTTCCCCCCCCCCCGGCCTCTCTATCTAAATCAGGCCTAGGCGAAGTCTATTAAAAAAAAAAGACCCCGGTCGACCTCCACCCAGTCCACGTCCGGCTCGTCAGCATAACGCTTAAAATAGATTGTGCTAATAAAACATTCGGAAAGATATTTATAAATTAAATAAATAAAACAAAAATGAAGGCTTAACAATTCCCAGCGACCATTGCAACGCCATCGGTTACCTATGAGGAAAAACTGCTGATTGCAAACCAGCCGGATCCCTGTATCTAAACGCTGCAATCCGCAATCAGGGGGAGTTGCTGGGAGCTCCTCAAATTCGCTGAATAAAAAAAATTAAATAAATAAAACGTACGCATCTATACATCAATGTATGTGCACTGCTGTGCGAACATGCACAATCACACATTCAGGTATGCGTATTTCTATGTACGTTTACATGCACATACGGGTGAAAGTATTGTCCTCAAAATACGTACTAGGTGCATATTTGCTAAAGCCTTGCCACATTTCAAGGCCCACGCAATGATCAGGTGTCAGTACCGAGGGATGCACATAACGGGGCTACAAAACTAATAAATAAATAAAAATAAATTTCAAAAGAAAAGACAAAAAAAGGGTCGAACCGAATTTTTAATAATAAAAAAACAGAATAGGAAAATAAAAATAATTAAAATTGTCCTTACCAGACACCAATAAACCCTCCTCTCATAATCAAAGAACTCCTCATTCCAAGAGTACTCCTGGGCGAATTTCGCCTGAGACCACGGCCCGACAGTTGCTCCATCCAACTCCGGATCGTGCGACTAACACGAATCTCCCCTCTTTCTCTCCGCGGTCGCGAGCCACTCGTCAAAAATGATCGCGAAACGACAAATAATTTAGACGAAATTAATCAACCAAATCATAAATACTATTAAAATAGTAGTAATTACAGGCGCGTCTGCAAATTATTAATTTTTATCTTTTAAAATTTAATAGACTTGAAAAATTAAAAAAATTAAAAAATCCATTTAAAAGAAATTCAAATAAGCTAGAAGATTTGGAATTGAAAACGTTCCAAATGAAACAATTTTAAATAGGGTAAGATTGTAAAAAGGGAAAAAGACTTCCACACTAAAATTTTGAAAATTGAAAAATAGTAACTGGACAACTTCAGATTGGAAGTTTGGAACTCAAATAATTTTTCATTCGAAACGATAAAAAAAATTGATCAACTTAAATGGACAACAAAATTAAGTTTTTCAAGGTAGATGTTTCAGAAAACCTGGAATTTGAATTTTTGTTACAAAATAAAATAATAAAAATAAATAAACAGAATATTATATATATATATAGTAATCACAATATTTTATACAGTTTTTTAAAATGGTTACATGAGACAATTGAAAAGTAGAATTGTGTACAAACGAAACATTTTTATCTTAAAAATGCTTCAAATCAAATGATATAAAACTAAAATGTTCATAATTGGACAATTTCAAATTGAACAATCTCTAGTGTATTGTATTTTCTTACTCTCCCTTTTACGGGTTTGAGGGCTCCGTTCCCTTGACATCGTTTGCAATTTCACTAAACCACTATGCCTTATGCTTATCTTAATCTATAATCGCTTCGTCTTCTTATTATTAACAAGTTCCTAAATATTATCTTACTAGCTATTAGCGCGAGACCTTCCAGGGCTTCCGTTTCCTTTTACCACACGCAACACTAATTTTCCTTATCCATATTTATATTTCAATTTTGGTTCTCCCCTCCCCCATGCATTCCCTCTTCCCTTTTCTCTTGTAAGCTCTTCACCCACTTTTCCCCTTGTCCACAAGCGCTCAGTATCCACCTAACTTTATCTACCACGTTCTTTCCCCCTTCCTCTTCCCCTGTACATCTCTCCAACACGTGCTCCCAAGATTCCCTTTCATACCCACATACCCTACACATTTTCATTTTTTCACTCATCTAATATTTACACTCACTCATGCCTTCTCCCATTCTGAAATGTATCATCCTGGACAACCTGCACTCCTTTTTCAATTTCCCTAAATATTCTGGGACCCCTTCCATGTTGATGAACCTACACCATTTATTATATTTTGACTCCATAATATTTTCCCACCTCTTCTCTTCCTGCCTCTTACTAATTTCCCCCTCTACTACCTGCCACTCCCTCCCCTCGTCACACATTCTTCATTCTCTTCTAACTTGCCATCTCTCCTCCCATCTTGAATGTCCCGTATTTCCTCTCCTCTCTCTATCTAATATTTCCTGCAGGCATGCTTGTGCAACTTTGCTACCCTAACCACTCTTAAGTTTCTCTTCAAAATTCGATACCCTTTCCCTCTGCCTTATCACCAATTTGTCTCTCCCTGTTTCTTTTCTCAACATATATCCTGGGCAGTTCCAGCTAACTCCCATAACCCATCTCAAAAATCTTTCTTGCATGTTTTCTACTTTTTTGTACTCCTTCCACCCCCAAATCTCCACTCAATAACACATCAGAGACCATACCAGTGAGTCAAATAGCCATACGCTCATCATTCAGTCCTCTTTGAATCTTCTTTTTCCAATCCTCCACACTTGACCCATCACCTTACTCGCACTTTTCATCCTTTTTTTCACTTGCAGATCATTTCCTCCTCCCGCTTCGAACCAGAATCCTAAATAACAAAATTCCTCTACCATTACCACCATTTCCCCATTTATCTTCCATCCATACTTTACTTAATTCTTTCTCTTCCTAAAACATACTATCTTTGTCTTCGTCACGTTAATTGTCAGGTCTTTCTCTCTCACATACTCTTCGAATCCTTTTACTAGCAAGTTCATTCCACTTTCATTCTCTGCCAGAAGCACAACATCGTCCGCTTACGCTAACGAGTATATTCTCTTATTTTCTAGAACTGTACCCCCTTTACCTTTCTTTTCCATTTTCTCTTCTAGGTCTGCTAACAATATGCTAAACAACAACGGACTTAGCGGGCACCCTTGTCTGAGACCCCTCTCTGTCCAGAACTCCTCTCCTTTCTGTTCCCCGATCCTCACCCTTGTCTTCGTCTCCGTAAGGACCTCTTTTATCCTCTCAATCAGCTCTTCATCCACCTCCCTTTCTTTCATTGACTTCCACCAAACTTTCCTATTCACCGAGTCGAAAGCTGCCTTAAAATCTACGAAGAGTGCGACCATTTTTCCTTTTTTTCTGTCCCAGGTTCCTGTTGACTAGATAATTTAGCACGAAAATGTTATCCACTGTCCCCATCCCCTTCCTGAATCCTGTTTGATTGTGTGGAATACTTCCTTTCTCATCTACCTGTTCTTCTAATCTCTTCCTAAGCACCTCTGCGTAAATCTTATACGTTACTGGAATGAGAGTGATTCCTCTATAATCTTCCACTTTTTTACCCCCTCCTTTCTTCAATAAAGGAACTACCAAACCTGTTCTCCACTCCTTCGGCCATCCTTCCTCTCTCCATACTCTATTACATACTTCCCAAATCTCTTCTCTAACCCTTCTTCCGCCAAATTTCAACGCTTCAATCTCCATCTCATCCTCTCTTGTCGCCTTATTTCTTTTTAACTTCTCAATTGCTTGATTCACCTTCTCTCTGGTCACCTCATTCCCACCTTCCGTTCCTCCGTCATTGATCTTTCTTCCATCCCCCCTCACCTTGCCATTCACCCCTCCTAGCAATTTCTTGAAATATACCTCCAATCATCCATACTTATCTTTTCATTGATTCCTTTCCATCCACTCCATTCTCTATTGATCACCTCCCATTCTCTTCCTTTCCTTATTGGTTTCTCAACCTCCTCCATGTACCACACCTTCTCCTCCTGTCGTTTTACATTCAGTAATTTCTCGTGTTCCCTATTTCTGTTATTATACTCCTTTCTGTCTATCGCTCCTCTTCTCCAATTCTTTAACGATAACATTATACGCTCTTTACTCTTTACATATTCCACATCCCACCATCCTCTCTTCCCCCGTATTTCTTCCTCACTTGACCTAATTTCTTCCACTATCTTATCTACCCGTTACCTCATCTTATACAACATCTTATCCACGCCTCCCCCATCTTCAATCAAAACATTCTCTTCTTCCATTCTTTCCGTATATTCTCTTAGCTTATCAACTCCCCATTTGCCCATCTTTGCTTTTTTCCCTGTCTCTCCCTCCTTCCTCCCCCCTCTTCTCCAATTCCCGCATTTCAACGTTTCAATGACCGGGAAGTGTTCTGCCCCTATTTCGTTCCCTACTTCCATTCTTTCCAACAGCCTCCTTATCCCTTCCTCGGCCAAAATGTAGTCAATCACTGTTTCCCCTTTCCCTGCAAACGTAATCTCGCCTTCCTCATCCCCTTCCGAGTTCCCATTACAAATGAACCATCCTGTTTCTCCTAGGATTTCCAACAGAGTCCTTCCCTCCTGGTCCACCTGTTTGTGTTTCGCTTTTCTCCTGAAAGTCTCACTCTCTTCATTCCATATTTCCCCTCCCTGTTCCCCTGTCCAAGCATTGAGATCACCTCCTGTCATAACCAATTCATCTTCTTTTTTCGCTACCCATTTCCTAAATGCAAACTATCCTCACCTTTCTTCTTCCTATCTTCACCATTCTCGTCATTACTCCGTCTGCTTCCTCAAATCCCATTTCTATTCTATTTTCTCCCACCAATTCATTCCTTACTCCTGACACCATACCCCCTTTCTTTCTTCCCTTTACCTTCTCCTTCTTTGCCTCTTGCATCTGCCACATACATCCCTTGGGTAACTTCCTCTTCACCCTTCTCCAATCCTTCTCAGCTACCCAGGTTTCACTGAAATCACTACATCCCATTTCTTCACCTCTTCCCAGACTCCTTCATCTTTATTCATTATATCCACACATTTCCATTTATCCACATCCACTTCCTTCTTCTTTCATCCCACGTCATATCCTCCTCTATCCTTTCTTCCCTCCCCTTTAAAGCTTTCTTTTTTCTCAGGATATCAACTTTTTCTTCCTCACATCTCACTTTCACTATATATATATATATATATATATATATATATATACACGCTATTTACCTTCATTCATTGTTCCCACTCCATTTACCTCTTCCACGTGCACATTCGCCCCAATTTCCCTTTACAACTTTTCCACTTCTTCTCTTCCTGATTCACTCTCCACTTTCATTCCTCTAATCACTATATTTCTACTTCGTTTCGTCTTCTCTTCTACTTCCATTTTTCTTTCTAACTCTCTCAATCTTGATTCCATTCTTCCCACTTCTCTCTCACTTTCCTTATTTCCTCCCAAACCTCCTCCCCTCGCTTTTGCATGACATTCAGTCTTCGGTTCGTTTCCTCTCTAAACTCTTTAATGAGATTTTCCAGGGTCTCTAGATCGACTTTCCCTTTTGCCTTATTCCTCTCCGGTGGAGACTTTTTTTTAAACTGTTTCCGCAACTTCTCATCTCCCTGCTCATACCCCTCTTCTTCCCTTGATCTTCTACTGTCTTCCGTCTTATCCCCCTCACCGCTCTTATCCGTGAACCCTCCCCCTGCCTCCTTTTATCAAAAAGTTGTCTCGATCCTAAACTACAAGCTCTGGATCTATTAAGCAGTTCCCGACTGGACGGCCTACCTCGAGTCCTCCTGTCAGCTAGTCCCCCTTCCTTCTCTCCCCACCCGAAGTTCCCTGGCGTAGTACATTCAACCTCGCCATCATCAGTACTGCCACCGGCATCACCCTTACCCCTCCCTGTTTCGCCAGTCTCGGTGAGATCATCAGCACCGGGGTTCTGGTCTACCGGCAGCTGCCCTCTGCCGGACCGCACTGGGCTCCTCGCAACAAACATGCAGACCTATCTTACCGATCTGCTTATAAAACAGCTTCCCCCACACTTCCACACAACCCCTTCACTACACTGACCTTCCTTACCACCTTTTGCCTCAACCACACCTCCACACCCGTCACCAAAATAAAAAAAGATAGCACAGAACAAACACGCGTACTTTACTATTAAAAATTTAACAATATTCGATTGTAGAAGAAAAGCTAAACGATTTTCAAAATGAAACATTTAAATTTCATGATTTTAAATGGTGATCGTGATTTAGAAAAAAATTTCCAAAGATATGTATGTATGTATCAATGAAAATACATATCGACAACATTGAAAACGTAACAAATCATTTTAAAAGCAAAACTATTTTTCTAGCGGATAAAGCAGTGTAATCGAAATTTTTAATAGATATTAAATGTAGTTAAAAATCATCCTTGTATTATTTTTATCTCTTTCGAAGTGTGAAAAAATTAACAAATTCGAGTGAAATAGCAAAATGTTAAGAACAGATTTATTTCTCAATATCAAACAACAAAAATTTATAATTAAAGTGTTCTCATTTATTGATAATGTTTAGAAGCATTCAGAAATAAATTATATCGTCAAATCAAATTACTCGGAAATTTAAAATTTACTAAATTCTTGATAGTCAGAAAACACTTAATCATTACTAATAGATAAATACATATAGCCTCAATTAATATGGTCCCGGTGTTATGAATGGAAACCTTTTGTCACTTTTTTTAGCAAGCAAAAGTTGGTCAAAAAGTTAAGACTACAATTATTGCCATTATTATTAAAGAATCATTTACAATTTAAATTTGTTTTGAAATTGTACAATTTGTAGTTAAAAGCGTTAAAAATTAAATAATTAAAAATTAAAATCTTTCAACTTTTAATAATTTTAAATTTAAAACGACTAAAATTTGACAATTTGAAATTGAAAACTAAATAGAATCTTTCAAAATCAAAGTTTCTGAAGTTCTAGAATAAATAGTAATTGGAAAACATTAAAAATATAAATATAAATTGTGATATTAAAAATTTGTTTACTCAACCCTTTCAAAAGTTCAGTTAATTGAAGTCAATTTAAATCGCTTAAATTTTTTTTAAATTGTCAATTTACACTTTCCAAAATCCAACCAATTCAATTCGAGTTGCAAAATTAAAACCTATGAAAAGAAAAAATATTTTTGAACTAAATTCAGCGTTCAACATACAAATTAAAAATTCTAAATTACCACCCTTTAAAATTAATGAAATTATGCAATTACGGATGTATCAATTTCAGATAGTTTAATTTTGAGCTCAATTTTTTTAATTTTTTTTTTTTAATTTAAAATCGTTTAATTTCCAACACTTTATTCAGAATTGTTATTGATTCTTCAAAATGTCCAATCAAATGTTTTTCAATTTGATATGAACTATTCGTTAAAATCTTCAACTAAGAATGCGACAGTTTTAAAATATTACATTGAAAATGAAAAATGAAAAACTAACTATCAAGGCTTTTAATATGAAATTTTTAAATACTTAATAGCAGCATTGTCCTGACATGTTGAATATTTGAGTTTGAAACCAAAAATTAAGAATCGAAATGAATAAAAAAAAAAGTCTCCCTTTTGGCAATATCGTCCTTCGCCGTCAAATGCTCACGCGGAGATCGCCGCGCTCGCCAAAATTGTGTTAATCCACTTATGTTGACACAACTTTTTTTTGTTGACACTTTTTCACAATCACTACAACAAAAATGTGTAGCACGAACGCAAACACACACGTGGTTCAAGTAGGTGGACCGTACGGGAAGATACCAGTAACGCACTAAAGCCTCATACAAGGCTCGTAGCCACGGTAGCTATAATTACCCGCACCTCATTAACCTGCAGTTAATCGCGAAGAATATAATATCGCACTAGTCGCCCAATAGGTATATTACACAAGGAGTCCAACGGGTTCTAAAAAAATAGACTAAAGAAATTCTATATACTGAGAATATTTGTTCAACCAACATTATCTCCATCAAATGACGCTGACAGTATGTACGAAACAAAACAGACCAAAAAAATTGTTTTTGCTGAGAAATGCATTTAGTGTACAAAATCCTTAAACAAGTTTCGGAGACCTGAAATCATGCTAATAGAAACACTTGTGGATACAACTGATCGTTGGATCGACGTAGCATTTCGGGGACTAAATGCGGGAATTCCGGTGTGGTTTGTGACAAACGACCCTGTCACATACGGATAACTTATAAAAAAATTATCCTTATCCTAAACGGTTTAAAAATTTTTAAAGACTCCATACACTATACATAATATAATGTATGAAGTTTTTGGAACGCCGCAAGTGTAATTGTATCTCCGAAGGACAGAAACTTGCTGACAGGACGTTAATACATGCGATTCAACTCGCTCACGTGCCTTCAAGTGAAGTCTTAACATTATAAAATATTTAAAAACTTTCAGCAACCAACTTTGGGAAAAATAAATTAAGTTTCACATTTCTAGCTTAATAAAAAATGCATAATTTTAGGTAAATCTAGTTCTAAACCCTGAGTTTAGTTTAAGTAGCATTAACTAATAAAAGAACATATCATGAATGAGATAGAATGAGAGAAAATTAAATTTCGATGTAAGATAGAATGAGAGAGAAAACGAAGGATAATGGTACAGCAAACGACATTTGGTAAAATCGCATACGTACATGTATGAGCATCAGAACTCTGAACCGGGCACAGGCGAAGCAAAGAATTCACACATGCTCTGTTTTGCACTGCACGTATATGGAAGGAAAAGAGTCTCTCGCTAACCGTTGCACGCACACTCAACCCCACCATGTCGCCACGATGATGTAGCATAGATCTAAGCGTTCGCCATCTCTCCCGTTCTACATGCTATCCCTTCCGTCGAAACTACCCCGCGCCAAACCACCATTATACTAGGCAGATTTCGAAAAGGCACAGCTTTGGCCAGAATAGTCCGATTTTAAAGAAACTAAAACTGGAAACAGCATGCAAAATTCCAGATATGACAAAAGGGTTGAGTTTAATATATTCCAAATAGGGGTGAAGCACTTGACCCGTAATGTATTTCTGGACTGGAATTCGTTAAAAATAAATTCCATTCAAAATGAAGAAATAAATTGTTCTAAACTTAAAACAATTCAGAAAAATTTCAAACTATGGGCAACATCCTGTCCAATTCTGAAAAAGCGAACAAAGAAATGTTTGTCACAATCATTGTTGCAACAATGACCCGACTCAGACCACTTGAATCTTGTTTTCATTGCAAGTAAATCGGCATGGTAACAGTTGCCACCGAAATCATGCCGTTTCTCTGACCAATCAAAGTTTTCACCTTAAATTCCTTCCCACCATTTTCACCCTGCGATGCTTCATCGAGGCGCTTCGACCAGAAATCAATTTCGTAGTTTAACGGGGATCTTCATTCGATGAAGATCACTCCGGGAATTTTTACCTTTCCTCACAGGGAGAAATCTACTCGCCGGTCCGTGGTTCGGAACTTTTGTCACTTACGCGCAATCATTCAAGTCGAAGTCCCGGATTCAAACAAGAATTGAGAATGTAGAGTTTTAAATACAGCCTAAAATCTAATAGCTTGTCCCGGGGAAGTGTAAAGAGATCTTCTCGTGGGAGCGTGAAAAGGCCAATTGGGCGTACGTAAATAAATCGGTTAAATCGAATCGGAAAAACGTAGACGGAAATTTAAACGTACTTGCTCTTCCTCTTTGTTCCATTCGTGCAAGGTCCAGTTCAATACATATATTTTTTTTTTAACGAGGCCAGAGGAAAATTGTTAACGACGGTTATTTTGGCGGAGGAGAATTAGTTTTCAAAATCGAATCTCAAAACGATTGGGAAAACTAGTTCTGCGCCACTAAATTACGTCACTGGGATTTAACAACGAATACACGGTTAGAATTTAAACGGACTCTCCCTCTTGTGGTTAGAAGTAGTTCGTCGTTATAAGACAGTGTGATAATTCCAGAAAAATGCGGTGTTGTGAGTGCTTGTGTAATACACAAGTGTCGTAAAAATAAAAGACTAGAGATGATCTATCAAGCAACGGCGATATATAAACATTAAATTTAGCCCTACTAAGAGGAGCAGAAAATTAATAGAAAGTTGTCTCTACGAACTTCTGCTCTTTCCAATTGATAGAAGTAGGACTATGATTACGATTACAAGGTAAGGTTAAAATGTATCGATTCAATTTTAATTTTCATATCTTCTACATGTAAAATTGTGAGTGCTGATTAAGTAAAATTGATAAGCCCAAAGTGTACGGAATTGATTAGAGCGGTTTTCTTGTTTTGGAATAAACATTTTACATACATTAAAAGTCCTGGAGTTGAAATATTAAAAATGATATGTGATCTCTACCATTGATTTTTAATCCTTTTCCCGTTAACGTACAACATTTTTCAGTACCAAAAAAGTGAAAAACTATCCCATAAATAAAAAGGAGTACTTAAACGGTACTCTGCAGTTTGGTGGCCTCCCATCCAAATATTCAGCGTAAGACTTAGGATTTCTTACCCGTGACATTCAAGACATAATTCTTACTATTAATTTGAAAAATTATAAAGGTTAAACAGAATAATTGGTTCGTAACATCGGAATTAGCTGCTCTATCAGAGGAATCATGACCGTAGCTTCTGGAGCCTAGAGCTTCTCATAATAATAATCGATAAATATGTTAGATTTTATTGAATAGCAAGAAATTTATAAATATTTATATTTTCTTTGTGTTTCAGAGAATACGAGGATCAATTAAACCCATTAGAAGTACGGCGATTACCACTCAGTGAAACAGATGCACCATTTGTAATTGCCTATGTCTCTAAAACATCAATCTCTTACATCCAACTCGGAATTATATCAATACCTGATTTAAATTAAAGTGACGCCACTATGATTTTATTTTATTTTAATGATCGAGAGACTTTTTCCAGAGAAGCTCAGTAGAAATATAGGGTTTGTCACCATAAGTGTATTTAGAGTTGTTGTAAATTTACAAAATAGAAATACAATGAATTGTGCAAGCAACATTTCAAATTCAAGGGCCAATGTATCATCTTGAAAAAATGGTCAATGGTTTTATGGGCAGCTGCATTTCATTATCCCATTTGGCCGATAGTACGTCAGACTTGCAGCTGGAAGGTTGCAAGGCTTGATTCTTGAACTCTGCTCTTTTCTTCAATTTTTTTCTTGCCTTATATTTATTGTAATGTTCACTTATTCAATTCGCTGTTAAAATTCTATCATATTACCTTGTGTTCAATGAAAAACTAGCTTTTCGAATGTTTATCATTTTTTTCTCAAAAAGGAATTTTTTTGGGAGAATTATTATAATACATAAGAATCGATAGAAAGAAAAATTTAACCGATAATATTAGTATCCAAAGCTATGAACATAAAATATTCAAAATTTCGACATTTTACCATTAAAATGGTCGTTCGCGCCACCTTACCTATTTCTGTATAGTATTGAAAAAAGACTTTTATTTGAAGATGTTACTTAACTTTACCAATTTGTGACACACGTCATCCTTCGTAAAAATTAGAAGATCAATATTACCAAAGTTTCAATATAATGCAGTTGGAGCAAAATACTACAAGCTTTAATGATTTTTTCGCAACGGTCATAACAAAAGGGAAACATCCAAAACAAACTTTTTACATTAAAAATTAAACATTTATTTTAATCAACCTAACTTTTTCCTTATCTGGCATTGCATTGATAAATGCATATACTGAACCTAACCTCACTCGTTTATAATAGACAGATTTTTGTGAAAGGAACCGCCTCGCATTTCTGGCCACGTCACATGACCCACTTCTCCCATAAATTCTTATTTTTAAATATAATTGTTGGAAAATAATATTCCTAAAAAAAGGATTTTTGAAAAAAAAAACTATGAAGATTCGAAAAAAAGAGTTTCCCTAAAAAACAAGTGTTATTCAAAATTTCATATTGATTTCATTCCATAGAATTTCACAAGAGAATTGAATAAATTAACATTGCAATAAATAGAAGCAGAAAAAATTGAGAAAATGCAGGCCTCTAGAATCGAGCCTGCAATCTTCCGGCTTCAATAATGGTGCGCTACACACTTAGCTATCGACTAGTTGGGAGCATAGAACGTCGCAGTCATAAGAAAGGTGTCGAATTTCCAAAGCCTTTTTCCCGAAGCTGGCTAAATGTTGCTCGATTTGGCAAATTCATAGAGGGATAATAAACTCTCTTTAGGGGAATTAGGAATAAAAACAAACAAAAAATCAAGTCTTATAAGGGCTTGTTAGTAAGTGGATTGGTGCCTGATTGGAAATTCGGATAACTCTGATGAATGGTTCGACGAGTACTGAAAGAACTCGTACTTATACAATTTTTTACTTGAACCACTTTGCTTAGAAAGTGCATACTATCAGCCAAAGATATTACTGAAGCTAAGCTTATTACGATTACGAAATACATTTTAGTGAAAGCAACAAATATTAAAAGCTTCAAGACAATAATACTTTTTACTATCCATTTCCTAAACATTGACATCTTAATAATTATTCTTAGGTGGGTTCGAAGAAACACAATTTGCTGGTTTATACATTTAAGTCCAACAATTTTCCATTTTCGCACCTTAATGCGAGCGAAATTTGGGATTGTAAATGCGCCGTCTTATTGTAAGGGACACTGATTTTTCAAGTTTTGATTGACGAAAGTAAACTGCTTTTATGCTTGGACGATTTTCTAATTTTGATTGAAAGTCTGGATGAAAATTGGTCGATTTTATGTGCGGTACTAAAATTGATGACACAACACGAATTCAAATTACGTTTAGACAAATGTATCTTCGGGGTGTTACAGATCGAGTATTTGAGGCAACATATTAATCCAGGCATCTGGTATTTTTTATCATTTTCACTAGGTTAACTTATTTACTTAATTAATAATAGAATTAATGATAGTAACAAAAATTAATTAAGAACAAGCGACGTTCTAAAAATGTTTTTTTTTTCGAAAATTCTTCTATGTGAATTGTGCTTACCGTACCGGAAAAGAAATGGAGGACATCAGCATTCATTATTTGTTTATTTATTCCTTTATTATTCTTTATTATGTTTTGAAAATAATCCCTTCAGTAATTTTTTAATAAATAATCAATAAACAATGTAAAATCAGTTCTTTTTTTCTTCGTTCACTGTCAACAAGAAATATTCTTAAGGTAAGTTTCAAAAAGAAAATACATCAAATCTGCACAGAATCGATTTTGTGAAGACAAAATCGTGTTACAAATTACATTCTTTCAAATGGGAAGAGTCAGAGTTCCATGGTCATAACTCGTGACCTAAGGAGGCCAGATGAATATATTTTTTAAATTTACGCAAAATTTTCTGCTCTAAAATTTTTCCTTTGGCATCATTAATTTTGCTTTATTTATAAGTGAGCTGTTCCGAAAATACTGAATGCGAATAATTTACCCTGACAAATAGGTAACAAATAGTCAATTTGGAGAGGTCAAAACTCATGAGCTATCGGGGCTAGGTCATTTTTGTTTAGAATTACTGGAAATAGCGTCTACTTTAATTATTATCCAAAATATTTTCTCTTAAAATTAAAAGGTTTCAAAGTACAGACGCAAACTTCAGAATTTGTTTTTTCAGCCACTCAAAAAAATATCCGGCTACTTTTAAGGATTTTAACTCGGCACCTATTAAAGTTACAACTTTTTTTTTAATTTTCTCAGAATTTCGTCTAGTTTAATTTTGCTGTTGGATGTTTTGCTCTAAAATGCAATGGCAAGTGTCTACTCTTTTCACAGAGTTTCGGGGCTATCCTTTTGCATGGGGGTCAATCCATTATTTCCTAAATATCAGGGTTGTAGGGGGGTCTAGCGATTTTAATCAAACAGCCATGGTTAATAAGGTTTCCCAAAATATTAAACATTCAGGGAACTACAGGATTTTGAATTTTGAGACCTAACTTTTTTGAAAACCCCATATCTCCCAAACCTGTTTTCTAATAGTGTACAGGCCTTCGTAGATTGCCGGAAACTTCGCAATTTTTTTTTTTGCCTTATCGGATACATTCCATGCTTTAACTAGCAACTTATCGTCGATTTTGAATTACGCAAATTTGTTGTTTTTGTTGAAATTTGAGGCACTTCTTTTTGCCTTTGGTGCCGATGAATTCTTCGTAAGATATTTCTTCTCGCTTGATCCCTGCAGGCAACCATTTGGCTAAAAGCGTTCTGGTTTTTCTTTGGTGAGCACTTTAACTTGCGTCAGACCCATTGTATCATGATGGATTTCATTTATGATACCTTCTATGATATGCGTCCATGTATACCACGAATAATGATGTAAGCATTTAATCAAAATTCAAAAGAATTTTGAGAGCTCACGGTTAACTCTCGCAATCATTTTGGCTTGTGAGTGGCGTGTAGAAGTGAGTATATATTATATACCCTCTTTTTAAAATTTTTCTTTCCATAATTTTGACATGAATTGGGTCCCATGATCGGTTACTATCCCTGCTAAAAATTCCGGACGAATTTTGGACAAATTTCCGAATCCGGAATTTGTCCGAAATTTGTCCGGTCGAAGGAGCACGGAAATTAATCTGAATATCATCTGGTAGAATCCGAAAGTTGTACGGTCTGATGAATTCGATCAGTCCGGGTTAGATCCGGTTGAGCCCGTATTTTGCATGGTCTGACGGATGCTATCAATCCGGATTGTGTCCGGGACGTCATCCGGATTCTATCCCAGTGTATTTAAAAATTTTCCGGATAAAGTAGAACGAAAAAAATAATAAATCTGTATATTGTCCGGTAGAATCCGAAAGTTGCACGGTCTGACAGATTCGATCAATCCGGATTGTATCCGATCATGTCCGTTCATTATGCGGTCTGACGGACCGCCTAAATCTTATATAGCAAGGTTATATAAGCAGTTTACACACGATAAATGCATTCTTCATTTATTTGACGCACACAAACCTATTTCTATAGCTGAACTTAACACTACTACATATATAACGCACTTCACTAACGCAGAATATCGCACGCTGAGTATATCCGTTGAAACGGTGGGCTGGTCGAGTCCGTGTTTTGTACGGTCTGAATGACGCGATCGATCCGGATTGTGTCCGGTCATGTCCGTGTTTTGTACGGTTTGTCGGATGTGATGAATCCGGATTGT
>CAKNYM010048732.1:173070-186736 GCA_932195095.1 Andricus curvator
ACGGTTTGTCGGATGTGATGAATCCGGATTGTGTCCGGTCATGTCCGCGTTTTTTTCGGTTTGTCGGATGTGATGAATCCGGATTGTGTCCGGTAATGGCCTTGTATTATATGGTCTGGCGGATGCGATTAGTCCGATTTTTGCCCGGCCGTGTTCGGCCATGTCCATGTTTTGTACGGTCTGGCGGATGCGATTAATCCGGTTAAGTCCGAAATTGTACGATTTTTAGGAATGCGATTAATCCGGATCTCATCCGGTTAAATCCGAAATTTGTCCTTTCTGACGAATGCGAATAATTTAGATCTTATCCGTCTTTGCCCGATATTTTTCTAGTTATTCGCGAACGCAATATACCCTAATCTTATCCGGTATAGCAAACTGAACTGAAAAAATGAAATTTGATACACTTATAGAGTATTTAATTATAAATGAGCGAAAAAAGGATGTTAAAAAGTTGTACGAGAAGTAATTTTTGATTACATTTTTAATGCACTTTGAGGAAAAAAATTAGAACGCTTTTGAACGAAGTATGTTGTAACATTATCAATCTATCTAACCGGGGTCGATTTTGAGTTTATCAATATTCTCAATTCAATTATAACTGGAATTGGCTGATTTTAGTTAGAGATCTTAATTTTACTAAAAATTATACTAATTTTTAGTAATAGTAATGTTGCATTTTAAACTTATCTCAATGATATTAATTTTCATAGAGACATTCGTTCAATTTTCGTTTACCTTTTCCTGTCCAGTAAATTGCAACCAACGATATAAGTTGATTTCAATACTGATAGGATATTAAAACTAGCCCTAACCATTTTATAACTAAACTTGATGATTAAATAAACAAAAATTGAGTAAGATTGATTCTTATGATAAAAATTCCCACTAAAATTTAAATCGTTAATTGACGATAAAAGTGACGGATTGTAGATTCACTCAAGGGAGAGATGATTGCGTATTTTCGTGATTTGAATTTAATTTTAGAATAAATGATTTTCTTATGCTTTGGATTCTCCTTTCTTTCCTTCTTTTAGAGACTGAGATACCAAAACTTTGTTCGCACAACGAGGTCTTTATTGTTAGATAAAGTGCAATGTCGTTACAATTAATGTTGCACGCACTACCTTATCATTTATTAGATTCCCCACACTAAATGCAAACATGCACAACGAGGTCTCCACAAAAACATGGAGTGCAATGTCGTTACAATCATGCATAAACTACTTTATATAAAAAAATAAAAATAAATTTCCACAAACTCACTTCTACTATTCTAATTCAAGCAGAATTAGGATAGTATCCTAGAAGTGTTCTTAAAATTTGTTGAAGGAGAATCCCGACTAGTTGCGTCCTTTGAATGATGCTTTGTATGATTCAAGTTTCTGTCTTCAATGACAGGTAGATCATTGAGACCAAGAGAAGCTCCTTCCTCGTAGGGGATCGAGTAAGAAGTCCATCGGTACCGATACCGGGATGGATATATAAAGTGCATTGGTACCACGCTATCCCTACTCATTAGCCGATGGCGCGCGCGATCGATCGTATGATCGAATGATTTCGTGAATCATCCCTTTGTTCCACCTGCTTGTCCACTTATTAGTCAGAGTCGTATCAATATAAATATTCACCCGCAGCTTCGTAATTTAATTCTAATTATGAGGATAGAACGGACCGTCTCAATGTTGAATAGTGAAATATTACGTACAATAATAGCATACCGTTTAGAGAACAGTAAAACAAAAACTATTTGAATCAATAATTATTATCATTCCCACCCACTGATTCTTCTTCCACATCATCGTCAATTCCATCATCATTCCCATCAACTGTTCCTTCCACATCTTCGTCAATTCCATCATCAATCCCATAAACTCCTTTTTTTCCACATCATCGTCAATTCTATCAACATTCCGATCAACTGCTCCTTCTCCCACATCGTCATCAAATCCATCATCATTCCCATCAATTTCTTTCCAAGAGAGCAGTAGATTCACTTTCATGAACATATTCATTCTCTATCGGAACCATATAATTATCCTCATCCTTGTTCAAAAGCTCATTAGTTTCCTCATAATTGTCCGTGTTACTATTCTCGTCTTTATCGAAATTCTCATTATTTTTGTTTCTTTTCGAAGTTTCATTATCGCTTTTGTGGTTTTTTTCTGATGCCCTACCCAAAAACGAGAGCAAAATATTCAATTTTTTCGATACGCCCTACTATGCAGTGGTATTTTCCGTTTTCACTTGAATTTCACCAAATTACAACTTAAACCTGCGGATACATTTTGGATAGAATCGGACTGCTTCCGGCGTCAATGTTTTTGACCGGATGAATTTCGGATTTAAGTGGACGATTTTCCGATTTCACTTGCATTTCACGAAATTACAACTTAAACCAACGGATTAATTTTGAATAGAATCGGACTGTTTCCAGAGTCGATGTTTTGGACCGGACGAATATCGGATTTGAGCGGACGATTTTCCGTCTTCACTTTAATTTCACCGAATGACTACTAAAACCTGCGGATTAATTTCGGATAGAATCGGACTATTTCCGGAGTTGATGTTTTAGACCAGACAGATTTCGGATTTAATCGAACGATTTTCCGTTTTCACTTTAATTTCACCGAATGACAACTAAAACCTGCGGATTAATCTCGGATAGAATCGGACTATTTTCGGAGTTGATGTCTTAGACCGGACAGATTTCGGATTTAATCAGATGATTTTCCGTTTTCACTTTAATTTCACCGAATGACAACTAAAACCTGCTGATTAATTTCGGATAGAATCGGACTATTTCCGGAGTTGATGTTTCAGACCGGACAGATTTCGGATTTAATCGGACTATTTTTCCGTTTTCACTTTAATTTCACCGAATGACAACTTAAACCTGCATATTAATTTCGGATAGAATTGGAATATTTCCGGAGTCGATGTTGTTGACCGGAAGGATTTCGGATTCAAGCGGACGATTTTCCGGCTTTACTTTAACGAACATAATTTCAGGTACTGAGTTCCGGACTAATTTCGGATCAAGTGGGACTCTTTCGGTAGTGAAAGTTTACGTTCGAATAAATTTCAGATTAGACCGGACTATTTTCCATTTTTAGTTCAACGAAAATAATTTCAGGTTTTGAATTCCGGACGAATTTCGGATTAAGTCGGACTCTTTCCGGAGTCGAAATTTTTGGTCCGGACAGGCTCCGGACATACTCAGACAAATTTCTGACTGTTTTCGTACAGTTTTCGGATTAGATCGGACATATTTCGGAAAAGAATCGTGAATCGGATTGATTTCGGATAAATTCGGACCAATTTCGGAATCCGAACATTTTAGCAGGGATTCTTTCTGGTTTACCAAATGATGGAATATAATTCCCGAATATTTTTTGAATTGTGGATGTTGTTGTAACACTTTTTGGCGCGCATAACTTTGAAAATTTTCTGAACGTGTCCATGACGACCAAGATGTATGTATATCCATATGTGACGGTCCGTGAAGAAAGGGACCCAATGCGAAAAAAATCGATTTTCAATATTTCACACCATTCGATAGCTTTTTATTTTCTCTTTCATAATAAAAAATATTGCTATATCTGAAAAATTCGAATTGATGTTAATCTGCAAAGTGAGGCCCTCTTATGGAGTTCCTGTATTTTTACTCCTCTTAAATCTCTCCTCTAGTAAAATGAAGCTACCGCGCATTAGGTCCCTTTCATCGAGGATGGTCAGATATCTAGTTATGAGGATTGATCCATAATAATCTATTGATAGATTAGCTCTGATCGATTCTCTCATTTAGTTACGAGGGCGTAATCTAATATACGACTAATAGTACGGCTTGTTCGTGCATGGAAAATGTAGAATGGCTTATTCACAAAACAGAGTAGTGGTACCATCTCTTTGGCAAATCGATTTGTGAATTTTGCACTAAAATTCACTAGTCCCGGAAAACTTTTTAGCTGTTTTACATTTTTTGGGGGTACGAAATCCTTAATTGCTCGAAATTTTTGCGTATCAGGGCGTATACCTTCTGATGTGAGGCTGTGACCCAGAAAAGTTGTTTCTTTTTTAAGAAAGTTATATTTTATAAAAATTAGAGTCATACTATTCTCTCTAAATCTATGAAAACCTGCTCTTTGATGGTCAAAGTGTTCTACCTCCACTTTAGCAGCTATCAAAAGATCATCCACACATTTATAATAAAATCTCCTAGTCCCAGCAATACATACTTGGTCCAGGCCTCTGAATAAAAAGCTGCTGTGCTGGTTTGAAGTCTAAATTAAATTCATAACTTGTTCTTTTGTATAAAAAAGCTGTGTATTTTTTCGAACCTGGATGAAGTGGAATCTGCCAAAAGTTACTATTGAAATCCATGGCTTGACATCTCTGATTTGTTCGGAGGGGAATGGTAATAAAAGTCTATAATTCTGTGGGTGAGCTAGTAGATAGATAGATAGATAGGTAAACGTTTATTTTTCGGCCTGCTGGCCTTAAAAAATTGACTTGCTTGCACTTCCATTTGCAATTGTCTTGCCTTCCACGCTTCGCCTCGACTTGCACGCATGTCCCTACTTTCTCGCTTTGCCTCGCATTGCCAAACTCTGCCTTCTCGGCTAATACCTAATACTTATCTACTATTTAAAATATTTACATTTTACTTACATCTACTTCCTCTCCTATTTACAATCTTTACTTCTCCATTCCTCTTCCTCCTTCCTTCTCTTCTTCTCCATCTTACCCAACACCCCCTTCACCCATGCTACTGCCCGTTTGTCCCTCCTTTCATGCTTCAATACCTCCATGCTTATCCTACTTTTTTCAACCATTCTTTTTAAAACTCTATCTCTTATTTTAAATTCTACCGGTCTTCTTCTTAAATTATAATTGCTAGCTTGTCTTTTATTCGAATGGTCTAAAATTTTCAGGACTTCCTCTTTCATAATTTGTAACCTTCTTAGTCTATCTGTCTATTTATCTATGCTTTGGAACTCTATTTCGCTTTCGTTTTATATATTTTTTCTGACGGAGCGAATTGGTTCTAATTCGCGACCTAAATTTAAAAATGCTGGGGTAAATTGTTTCGACGAGTTTTGGTAGTATTTATCGCAAACTGCAAATAGTCAATATGGTCATTATTTGCTTAATTGTCCTGTTATAACGTTCGGGCGGCTTTACATGTGGGTCGTATTTTGGCGTTTTCGTGTATCTAATATCGAATTTTTCCGTTAAATCTCTGAAGGTTTTTTTTTACGAATTCTGTGCCGTTGTCCGTGTGGAGAATCCGTGGTGTTCCCCAACGTGAAATGACATGCTAGTGAAATTCTGACTCTATCGTGATCCCGTTAGCTTTTTTAATTTGTATTATTTATATCCATTTTGTAAATAGGTCTACAAACTATTTGTTATTATTTGTATTATTATTAATTGTATTCGTTATTTTTGCACTTAATAAATCAGGCATATTAAGGCAAGCGATTATTTCGATTAGAGTTGTACTCCGAATGTTATAATTAAATTCATTTTTTCAGTTCTCAAATTCCGGCTCCTTTTTATTCCCACCAGTTTTCTTTTTTTTCTGCTTGTGAATCATCTTTTCAGTTCGAGTTTTTAGGGTCCAGCCAAATTCCTCAGGAGTCGCCTAAGATCCAGAATCTTCCAGCTTCGATGGTGTCGGAGGTTTTCCATCAGCAATCGAAGTTAGTGATGAAGTGTCCGTCGAATGCTCATCGTTTATTTGAACTTCGTCAAAAAATCTCGCGGGCGAGTCGCATCTCGTTTCTCGGTAGTGCGTGGCACGATCGCGATTTCTTCCTCGTTTGTTCGCTTGGGATCGACGGTTGCCAGTCGCCGGTCTGTCGACCGAACGACCTAAGAAAGGGCTCGATTCGGGAGTTATCACCCCAAGGTTGTGACTTTCAATCGAGTCTCTCGCGTTTTCTTCGTTCGGGTTTCGGGTCGCGATTTTTATTTATATATTTATTTTTCTCGTTTTCCTCCCCTTCGCGCAGAACACTTTTGCTTATCCCCGTAGGGAGCTCACCCGTGAAGTTCTTCCCCTTGCCGCGCAAGGTCTCGGTCAGGCGTACCTTTTTCTAATTAGCAACAGTTTTCCTCAACTCCTACCATTTTGACCCAGAAAGAATTTCAATTTCTTCCACTCCCCATTGATAACCTAAAATGAGTGTCCGGATGCAATAAAGGCACATAAAATTTTTTCGTGCGAAAACATAGTCCCCTGGAGGCTTTCACACAAAATTTTCGAATTTTGGTTTTTAAAGGACATATCTGGGTGTAAAATTTTATTGCGCATCTTTTTTCCTCTAGATAAAAGCTGTAGCTTCTTTAGATCACAAATTAAAGCCGATAAACTGACTTTTCAAGAAAAATCAATTTTAATCCGTTTTTCACTTCAACTCGCGCTCCGTTCGTCAGTTTTTGGAATTTTTCAATAACATTTTCAAAGAAGGCGCTTTAGGGTATCTATCGACTGATAGAGTGAGAGGCATTCAAAAAAATTTTTTGTTTGATTGTTATTAATTTTTTTCTGATGCTCAGCGTGTATCGGATTTTTGTAACTTCCAGCGTTACGTTTATCGAGGGAATTTTGAGCAAGGAAAGACTTCCCGCGACAAAAATGCGGAGAAAACTGTGATAAAGTTTTTGGGAAAGTTTCAGATCAAATATTTAAAAGTTTAGCAGTAGTTATGATTTTAGTTTATGTCAGCGCTGGAGCTTTCGAGTGTACTATAGGACTCTGGGGCTTGCCGCCGTGACACGTTCTCGCGCTAATAATTGATTTTGAATATTTTTACATTTTGACGGAAAAACAGCTAGAAAATTATTGGGTTTGTATATTACTTTTTTCCTTGTGTATAATTTAATTCTATAAAATTCTAGTAATAAAAATTATTTATTCAATTAATTTTATAAATTTCAAAAACCTAATTTATTATGTTCTCTATTAATATTTCAATTAAAATAATTCCACAGAAAGTTTTGCTATGCCAGATAAACGAAGTAGAAATTTTCCTACACTTCATTTATTGGGCGTTGATATAACAGTAGTAATTCCTAATTTAAATAGAAAAATGTGTAAAATATTTACCTGTTTTTGGAAGTTTTTCTTAAATTTCGCGCCAATTTTCTTTCGTCTCTGTTCCTGTTTCTACTTCGAAAAGCTTGCGGTATATTTTCCATTTTAATATAAAACGAAAAATCGCTACTTTTGTGTAGTTAATCATTTTTATTTAGAAAAAGATATACAATTTAGATTTGATATAATCTTTATACTCAGATGTGCAATATCCGGTGAAAAGTTAAGGACAAAATGATCTATTTTAATTTAGCGTGTGCATAGGTTTGTTTACAAACAGAATGTTCAAGGTCGCTTCAAAGTTAAACCGAATACAAGTATAAACATTAGGTGTACATTAGAGTATGTATCTTACGGTTAAAACTAAATAAACCGCAAAAATACATTAACAAATTAATCAAACTCATGAGTGTTTTATCAGCTTACTTTCATTTAATAAATAAATAAATACTTTCATTCACTAAAAAATTTAATTAATATCGTATTGTAAGCAAAAACTCACTAGCGCGAGAACGTGTCACGGCGGCAAGCCCCAGAGTCCTATAGTACACTCGAAAGCTCCAGCGCTAACATAAACTAAAATCATAACTACTCCTAAACTATTGAATATTTTGATCTAAAACTTTCCCAAAAACTTTATCACAGCTTTCTCCGCATTTTTGTCGCGAGAAGTCTTTCCTTGCTCAAAATTCCCTCGATAAACGAAACGCTGGAAGTTACAAAAGTCCGATTCACGCTGAGCATCAGACAAAAATTAATAAAAATTAAACAAAATTTTTTTAAAAATTCCTCTCACTCTATCAGTCGATCGATACCCTAAAGTGCATTCTCTGAAAATTTTATTAAAAAATTCCAAAAACTGACGAACGGAGCGCGAGTTGAAGTGAAAAACGGATTAAAATTGATTTTTTTTTTAAAGTCAGTTTTTCGGCTTTAATTTTATGTGCCCTTATTGCATCCGGACACTCAAATAATATCAAAAGTTCCGAATTTTTTAAACGACCTCCGACACGCAATAGTCCATCTTCACATAGAAACGGATCTAAATTATAAATTTCACTCTTTTTGTTAAGTGAATTACCCTCTGTTAAATTCTCAATTTCTTTGTAAAAACAAGATTTTTGGACACATCGGAAAATAACAATTTCGGCATGCTTTAATTCTACAGTTTTCAAAAATCCTTTCCTGTTAAAAATTCCGGACAAATTCCAGATTCCTAATTTTTTTCGGTATTGTCCGGGCCGTCATCTGGTTTTGGTCATCCGGATTCTATCCGGTTGCGTTTAAAAATTGTCCGCATGAAGGATCCGGATTGTACCCGGTAATGCCCGTCTTTTATACGGTCTGACGGATTAAACCAATCCGTATTGTATCCCCAAATCAAAATTATAGTCCTATTTAAGACCTATAAATGTAGGTCTTAATAGGTTTTAGGAGCACCTGTAGAGGACTTAATTTATATTGGATTTAGGCCCTCTTTTAGTCCTCCAAAATGTCATATAAGTCCATTTTTCCCACTTTTAGGGCTAAAAGAGGACTTAATTTAAACCCTTTTTTCAAGAAACGCATTCATGATTTATTTGACGCACACAAACCAATTTTTATAGCTTAACTTAACATTACTACATATAACGCACTTCACTAACGCAGAATATCGTCAGGCCGAAAATTTTTGGTGCCCGAGTCACATTTAATTTTCGTATTTCAACCTTGGATATTTGTGTGACATTTGTCACTGAAATGTTGTACAATAACTAAGGGAGAGTGTGTTACGGTATCGGGCTTTGAATTAAATGTCCTATAAATTATGATTTAAATGTGATTTTGATGTGTTTATTTTCAAGGTGAATCTCACATTATCAGCGAAGATTGTTATTGCTCAAATGCTGTTTATTTCAACAATAAATAAACATTTTATTATCAATGAAAGGAATGTATTTTTTCCGGATTCCGTGTTTTCCGCCGGACAGGTTCCGGATTCAACCGGACCACTTTGCATTAGCACTTTAATTATAGCGGATAATACATTTTACTTGCGGACTGATTTCAGATTGATTCAGACTCGTTCCGGATTCTGTATTTTTAGCGGGACAAATTCCGTATTTAACCAGACTTCTTTCCATTAGTACTTCAATTCTAGTGGATAATAAATCTTCCGCCCGGACCAATTTTAGATAACACTGCTGTCCCGCTTCACCAGCCGCGTCGGAGGTACCCTCAATGGCCTCGATGGTGAATTGGGACTCTCTAAACCGTAAACAATCAGGGCCGTTTGAACCATTCCTGTTGGAGTTTTGTCAAAAAAAAAATATTTTCTTTGTATTTTTGCCATTTTGGTTTTATAATATTATAATGAACGTGAAAATGTTTGTGCTCGAAAATACAAATTTATCAAAGTACTGAATTATGAGTATATACGTACATATACTTGAAAATGAAACATTATTTATCGCTTCTAATTGGTTACAAAATTTAGTACACTTATAATGAATAGATACAGGTAATCATTCGTCCCATTTAACTTTAGATTGCCAAACTTCTTGCATTATTTGTTTTGCATGTAAAATTATCGGACCAAGGGAACCTAAGGGATCCAATAATTTTGCAATTTCCGATAAAATGATTCTTTCCGTGATCCCCTGATGAACTGTAGGCGTTTTAATTGAATAAACGAAGACGTCATCCCCAGCCTTCCAATAAAAGTCGAGAGATTTGGCTACATAATCTTTGTTTATTTTAAAATCGGTATCTGGACTTTTATCGCTTATATGCCTTCAGGTATGCTGGACTCATTGGAAGCCCATTTTCGCATGTTTAGTTGAGCTCGACTTAAGAGTTTAGTCATTTTATCATAAATCTCTCGCGCCTCTTTACATGTGGAACCTCCAGTATTGAGATCATCCACATACAAATCCCTTTTTAATATGTTCGCCGCTGAGGGAAAATCATGACCTTCATTCTCAACTAATTGATACAAGCATCGTATGGCTAAAAAGGATGATGGAGTAAACCCGAAAGCATTAAAAACTGCTCTCAATTTAGTAGTATTACTGGAATTCTTTATAACACCGTGATGTGGCAAATAACAACCTGCATCATCGTTAGATGAATTTATCAATGATATGTAATTTAATTCCAAGTAATTTTGAATGTTCGCTGTATATTGTTCTTTAAATTCGGGATCTTTTTCAAATCTCTTTTGTAGTTCTTTTACTCTTTTTAACGCAATCTGTTTTGAGTCGCTTAATTTTTTCGTTATCGCTCTGAACGGTAAGGATACTATACAGGGTGTCCCAGACTCAAGTGTCCGGACTCATATAGGTATATAAAGCCGTGCGTACGTGAGCGGCAATCCAGTGCAGTGTTATTGAAGCGAGCACCGTGGTGGGGTTAACGAGGGGAGAACAGCAGTCACTACACTACGTTGGACTCCCGCTCACGTACGCCCGACTGTTTATACAGCGCTCCTGATTGGTCCAGCTTAAATATTTATTAACTCAAAAACTATAATTTCAACTGATTTTCGGAAAAGGAATTTTCGAATTATTTTTTTAATGTTTATAATATACAGCCATATAAGTCCGGACATTTGAGTCTGGGACACCCTGTATATCGACCGTCTTGATCTCGTCTCACGTGTTGTTTAAAGTATGCCTCGCAATCGATTTCTTCCTGAGAAAGCGCCAATTGAGATGGCAATTCCTCGACTGACTAAAATTTATCAACTGTAGTTTTTAAATTTCTTACTAGGCAATTATAAGTTTTGTGATTTTAGAGTTGTTTGAGAGCTCTAATCCTCCGCCAATTGCCCAGCCTAATCGAGTTTTTTGTAAATAAAGGTCATTACCGTTTTGAGATAACTTTATGGAACCTATCGATGATAGAGATAGGCTCGTTCCTGTGCCTATGAGCATGTCATTTGTCCAACTGAAAATGAACATTTTGACATCGGGATTTTTAATTTCTTTACGAGGTTTGTTGTTACAAAATTCGTAGTTGAACAAGTATCTAGTAATAGGCTTGCCTTTGTTCGATTTCTCATGTTATGAAATACTTTAACTATCGCACTCGTCATTAGTTGACACGATGGTGAAGAAACCAGAGACTTTAAAGTGATTTCCGAGACTGGCTTTATTTGTGCTTTAGAAAAATGTAATAAAGTATTGTGACGTTTTCCACACTTTTCACAAGTTCTGAATTTACAATCATTCGCTTAAGCGAATCATAAAGTAATGATTACGTAGACAATTATAACATAAAGGCGCATCTTTTATGACTGTAGTATGCTCCTCAGCAGTTAAAGCCAAGAATTTACTGCATCTAAATAGATAATGTGGCTCGGTACAGAGAGAACATTTATTGGATGCAGTAGTCATGAAAACCTGACGTTTGAAATCATCTTTGCGATTTTTGAAGGGGTCTGGGGGAGAGGGTATCTTTATCAAAAGAATTTTTAGCAGTATTATCGTGTTTATGTTTAGAAATACGGACTGTAGTTCTATATAAAAAAATCAGTTAAATCTTCTTATTTTGGAAATTCTTCGTTTTTAATTGTTTCGTCCCATTTTTCCAAAGAAGATTTAGGAAGTTTTTCTTCGATAATAGCGACTATCATTTCATGACTAACATCTACTACTAATGAAGCTAATGATTGAAGATGCTGTTGTGATTCATCAGCGAGAGCGATCAATCCCTGATAGGATTCTTTTTCTTGAACCTGTAATCGTAGTAATAAATTAAGATGACGCGAAACGAGGGTACGCTTATCTTCATACTATTTTCGTAGAAGATTCCAAGCACGATCAAAATTTTCATTAGTAATAGAAAAAATTTGAATTTTACGTAGTGCCTTATATTAAGTGCGGATTGTAGATATTGTAGTTTTTCTACATTACTTATGTCATCACGGTTATTAATCATTGCGTTAAAATTTTCTCGGAATGACAACCACTCTTCTATCTTACCATTGAAAATTGGTAATTCATCTTGAGATAGATTTAATTTTCTTCTACTGTTGGATGCAACCGATCCTGTTGCGATACCCTGATTTGAAATCGTGTATTGATTTTCTGTTTGTAAGCTAATATTGACATGCGATGCGACAGGTGTAGCGTATTTTTGAACTTTTGCAAGGGTTTGAAGAAAAGTACTTGAATGGATTTTTTATCAGGACCATGATCTGTTTCCGTATCAATCAGTGAAATTTGGTCCTATAAATCATCGAGCTATGAAAAATGAGCGTAAACTAAATGGCATCGTAATTGCAATTAAGCGATTGAGTAGGGTTATTCGCGACAATCTGTGCCAGAAATTCCTTAACCCAGCTGAAAATTCCTGTACAGGAACCTCGAAGGATCCTGTACATGTTCCTGTACACGAACCTGTACAGGTAATCTTGACGGTTCCTGTGCAGGAATTTTGCTAGGGAAACTGTACATGATCCTGCAAAGGTACCTGCACAAACAAAGGAACCTTCGAATGATTCTGTACAGATTCCTTTACACAGCAAAATGTGACAAGGGTTCCTACAAAGGAACCCATACAAGATCCTGCATAGGAACATTCAAAAGTTTTTTACGGCAAAGTGAAAACTGAAAAATGAAGGTTCCTGTATAGGATCCTGTGTAGCTTCGCCGGAAATCTACTGGAGGGGTTGCTGCATAGGTCCTGCCACGAGGTTTCTAGCGAAAATTAAATAATTTCATGCCAAGTAATATTTAAAAAATGCACTGGTCAAGAGCCAGAGTAGAAAAGAGGGCTGAAAATAGTTTTTTTTCTTCTTTTAAAATACTTCAGGCTGGGCTATTGCATGTAAAATGAATACATGAAATATGTCCGACATTAGCACGGTCCGACGACCACTTTCCATCCGGATTTTATCCGAACACATCGGAAATCTATCAGGTCCGACGTTTTTACCTATTCGGAAATTGTCCGGAATTATCCGAAATCAAGGCGATTTTGGTCATCCGAATTTTATCTGGTGTTATCCGATATATGTTCGGTCCGCGTGCTCGAAATTGGAATCCGAATTTCATCCGATCTTGTCCGAAATTTGTATGGTGCGCGTGCTCGAAAATGGAATCTGAATTTCATCCGGTCTTATCTGAAATTTGTACAGTCCGCATACTTGAAATTGGAATCCGAATTTCATCCAATCTAGTCTAAAATTTTCACGGTCGCCGTACCTCAGTACGTCCATAAGACATCCACAGTACGTTCATGACAGTCCAATTCATTTCTTAAAGATGTCTCATGTCTAAAAGACGTCTTTAAGACATGAGATATTTTAGATTCCACTTTGAAAAAATAATTTCAGATTTTATTCTCCGGACGAATTCCAGACAGTTGCGGACTTATTTCGGATCCTATTTCTTGTCGGATACAATCCGGACGAAAACGGACGAATTTCGGATTCCACTTTGCAAAAAATTATTTCTGATTTCATACTCCGGACGAATGCCAGCCAGGTGCGGACTAATTTCGGATCCCATTTCTTGTCGGATACAATCCGGACGGACGAATTTCGGATTCCACTTTGCAAAAAATTATTTCTGATTTCAT
>CAKNYM010048732.1:186746-211772 GCA_932195095.1 Andricus curvator
ATTCCACATTGCAAAAAATTATTTCTGATTTCATACTCCGGACGAATGCCAGACAGGTGTGGACTGATTTTGGATCCCATTTTTTTTGCTGATAGGATCCGGACGAAAACGGACGAATTTCGGATCCAACTTTACAAAAAATAATTTCTGGTTCTACAATTCGGATAGCTTACGGACAAATACGAATTGATTTCGGACCTAAAATATTTGTACGGATGGAAATCGGATGAAACAGGACAGATTCCAGACATGTTACGGACAAATTCCAGACAAGTGCGGATGAATTTGTCCTGAACTCATCCGAAATCTATCCGGAATTTCAAGCAGGGAACCATTGAATAGTCTGACAAAATTGTTGTCTGACCGTTTATAAATCTTTGCGAAGATGTTGGGTATACCCTATGTTTCATGAGTATGAGACTGAAATTGAAACCTATATGCCGACATATCTGGAGATGGACGCTTTTAGCTGCGTGTATTATCTTTAATAATTCTCCATTGGCGGATTCAAATCCGTACGCGATGGGGGCCCATAATGGACCCCAATTATTAGCGCTTCTAGCTTAATGTAATAAAAGGTGAACATTAAAGGTCATTGCAACTAGAGAATACAATCTTTCGGTGTCTGCTACAAACTTATGCAGCAAATTATCGGCGAGGTCTACTTGTGTGGGTGTTACCTCTGTTTGCAAGAGAATGTAGAGAGCTTCTACAAGAAGAAGCCAATGAAGTGCATACTTTTCTTCTAGAAACATCGCAGTAATTGGTAAACTGTAATACAGAATCCAATTCTCCAATTCTCTTGCTTTCCAGAACTCTTTATCCTTTAAGGATTGAATGAGCCGACCTTTTTGAGAAGGTGCTTTAATTCTAGTCATATAATTATGTTTATTTCTTCTATTTGACTTTTTCTGAGTAAGCTAGATGATTCATTCTTACTTCCAAGCCAAACTTTCGTGAATTGTTTACCAATTCCGATAATAACATGCATATGGTCAGGCACAAAACCGTGGATAATATCAAACTCATCGAGGTTCATTAACCGGGACGGTTTTTCAACCCCGAAACAAAAGGTTTCGATTCTGTTCCTATTTCCATGTGCTTAATGGTATCATTTGCGTTTCACCTATGAACGGGTTTTTCCATCAAAGGATACTTCTGAGATCCAGAGTTTTCTTTTTTCTCGTTTGGAACCCATTTTCCAGGATGAAGGCACCAATTACAGCCGTGAGAACCAGTAAATTGTGTTAAATCTTGCATGGGCGAGCTCGACTCACCGAGTCTACACAACAAACAAGCGCGTATACTTTAATAACTGCTTCCTGATCATCTATATTACATTGAATTCCTTCTGTAAAGTGTGTATTCATAGTTTGAACAAACGGATTAAAAAAAACGGTGATATCTGGTTTGTTTTTACCAAACCATAATTCAGCAGTTAGTTTAACGGGTATTTCGTTTATTTGTAAGTAAATAGGCCAAATTGAATAAGCCGAGCTTTCGAATAATGGTGCTCCATCGGTATTAAAGGCAGCAGTTGAATAACTATGCTTATCGAAAGGATCTAATCTGTCGAGAAAACGTTGATACATTTGCCCGTCCTATATGTCTCCAATAACATTCGCATTGTATTCCCTTTCATGCACTATATATATATTTATAATAATTACTGTTTGACGAGATTAACTCTGGAATTTGTGACAAAGTGTCAAAATATACAAAAAGGTCGTTATAACTAGATTTTTTCAAATTGATATCAGTTTTGCATAAGTTGCACTGAATGTTTTTACGTGATCGTTCAAATGTACCCACATAGGGTGCGCATTCTGGACAAATTCCGTGAAAAATCGCATTGGTCGATGGATTGAATAATTTATCAATTAGGAATCGAGTATCGGGTAAAATAGGATACGGAAAAATCGAATTCGTGAACTGAAGAAGATTAGTAACCGCGGTTAGAGACAGTGGAATAACTATTGCGAAGTTTAAGAGCATCATTAAAATCTCTCCCTTAGTTTTAATAACTGGCTCACTTATCATCTCGTTAGAATCCTCACTGCCCAATAATATTTGTAGTTTCTGCAAGGGTGAACTCTGTGAAGCAGTGCCCTCCCTATAAAATTTATAGAATTGTGAGTTATCTACCAACTTATAAATTTCTTGCAAAGACATATTTTCAACCTGAAACCTAAATTTGCTATGATTTATAAAAATATTAGAGAATTAGGAAAATATTATATTCAGCGTATTTTACGACACACTTTTCTTTTTAATGATTATTGTGAAAAGCGAATGTTTCTTATATTTGGAAGCATGAAAAAATTACATTTAATCTTCTTTGAATGTAAAAAACCAACGTGAATTTGTACAAGTTTTCATTCTCAGCAAACCATTATAAGAAAAGAACAATAAAGTTCCAAATTTTTTATTTGAATACCCTTTATTGATTATTATTTTTTAATATATAATTTTAATCTAAACTCAAGGTGCGTTCTAAATTTTTTTTCTGTTGAGTCATTCAACAGAAAAAAATGATTAAATATAAAGGCGGGAAAACACTTATTCAAGTTGGTGTCACGTGGTTGTCACGTCACTCAGAGATTCTCATAATTATCAGTGTGACGATGTGGCTTTGATGGAAACTAACGAAACTTATGATAAAGAGGTTAGGCCACGTAACCGTTTCACTTTCACTCCTCGTATTTCTGCACTTACGAAGTTAAAATTACTCTTAAAATACTCTGATACCATAAATATATATATTTTTGGTAGATTCCCGCTATTGGCTTTTACGAAACCGTCCTTTGAAATTTGTTTAAACAATATTTTGCGACTTCCATTTTCGACGTGCAGATAACCAAAACAAAACATCGGCGCAGAAAAAGATATTTGAGAATCACTGACACATAAGCTGCGATTGGTGGAAAATGCGACCCCTTTGACGTCAGAGGGGCCCTCCAATCGACATCGTGATAGGAAATTAATATTTCAACATTAATTTGAAAATAGTAAACAATACGTAAGAAATATTTGATGGGCGTTTTTAAAATTAGAATTTTATAAACTATAAGGTCCATTCATTGGAAAAGTGATATTTGACTTTGAAACAATCCTATTATAAAGTATAGTATGAAAATATATATTATTTTAATCTAGATGCGTTTACAATTTAGAAATGTAGACTCAGAAAATTTTTAGGTTGTATAATTTACAATGAAAATTTTCACAAAAAGATTATTTCAAATTCCAAGTGTAAAATTTTTTTAATTTGTAATTAGGGGGCGTCCACATATTACGTGACACTAATATTACCAACAACAAAACATCTAGTATAGTTGCATTTTCAACAAAACAGTTGAATTTGCAAGCCAAAAAGATGAATTTTTTACACGCAGAAAAAAGAAATGTAATATTGACTAATCAAGAAATGTAAAGTGTTTCTTGTAACCATAACAGTAAAAACTGCTCTTAATGAAGGGGTGAACATGTCAAAAGCACTTAGCATTTCGTAAATGTCACAGTGAAGTTAGGGTGAATTTAACGGTAATCCTTTAGTAAAATAAACCTCTATTCCCTAGTATGAAATACGGTAAGATATGTAAAATCCACTGAACCGAGATTACAATCGTGGTGCAGTGAACATTACAGAAGGATCGGTACATGCTACCGATCCGAATAGCTTGTTTAGCTCGCCCTCAAAGTCGTAATAACGCAACCTATCCGCGCGGACCACGGGATGAATTCATGACGCCATCGGCAATGGACGGATTGCATCACCTGACAAACATTTATTTTTGACATTTCTGTGACAGTCGTCACATTACTCCATATCCCCACTTAGCAATGAAGGGGTTTTATAATAAATAACACAATTTTGGATGACACATCTTATTCACAGGTCGCGTACAGATGAGAGTTTATTGGAGCAAGACGTGTTTGCGTTCTGCGAATGTTTCAGGTGACTTGTATGGATATGAGATAAATGCGAGAACTTTTTTCGTGCGCCGCGATGGCATGGACGCGTATCAAAAAGTCGTTACCGAGCTCGCCACCTTAGTTACAAATGCATTTCGGAATTATTTCACAGATCACAACTCGTGTAATAGTGTAGTGGTTAAGATACTCGACTTGCGTGCTTAGGTTTATGCGTTCGATTCCCCCCCCCCCCCCGTTGCGTGCGAAATTTTAATTGTATTATAAGCGTTATAACTTACAAATGCCGATTAATTATAAGTATATCCGAAAATATATCTTAGAATTAACCGTGTGTTTATTTAATAATTATTTTTTCGCAATATTTTTTTACAATTTATAGAGCCGTCCAAAATATAGTCTGTACCGTTAACATAAGTCAGATCTGTTTATATTATCCGTCAAAGTGACATGATAATTCGTAATTGCAGCATCGAGGAACAGTGCAGAATAGCGACTGGATCGGTAAAATCTACTGATCCGCAGGTCAGCAGCACTTGAAAATCGGTACTAGTAACCATCAATGATAGTCAAATTTAGTTGCCTATAATTGTAAAATTTACAGAACTGTCGTGTTGTCCATATACGTACTTGGAAGATCAGTAGATTTAACTTGGTTTTCAGTAAAATGTAAGGTTCTTTTTTCTGCGTGTAGAAGACAGTTTAATTTTCAACCCCAAAAATTGAATTTTTGTCAATAAAGTTCATTTTGAGCAAAGAGAGATGAATTTTTAACCATTAAATATGACTTTTCTAGGATAAACGATGAATTTTCATTCCAAAAGGACAAATTTTCAACAAACCAGTTGAATTTTCGATCAAAAAAGATTACTCTAATAAAAAAGTTCGATTTTCATCAACATAATTAAACTTTCTACAAAATATTTGAATTTTTTACCAGGTAGCTCAATGTTTAACCTGCAAAGATGATTTTTCATCAAAAAAGATTAATTTTCTAACGAAATATACGACTTATCAACCAAATAATGCAGTTTTTACTAAATACTTAAGCTTTCAACTACTAACAGAAAAAATTTCAACAAAAAATGGAAAACATTGATCGATAAAAAAATTAACTTTTAACAACAAACAAAAAAACAAATTTCTAACAAAATAGATAATCTTCAAGTGAATAGAACAAGTTTTAATCAAATAGTTTAATTTTCTACCACAGTACTTGATATTTTAACCAAAAATAAGAATTCTTAACAAAAAAGTTAATTTTTAACCTGTTCATTTTCAAATTTAAGAATTTTAAATTAGATTAAAATTAAATTCAGAATCCTATTCAACGTCCAGTGTTCCAGTTAATATATAGAATTCCTAAAAATAAAAACAGGAATCCAACGACCAAATTTGGACAACCACCATAAAATGCTCCTATTGTAATTAAAAAAAAAACTTTTTTTTTATTTTTGTTCAAAGAAAAAAAGAATTTTTTTTCAGGCAAAGCTTTTTTTAAATTACAATAGGAGCATTTAATGGTGGTTGTCCAAATTTGGTCGTTGGATTGTTTTTATTTTCAGGAATTCTATACATTAACTGTTAATTTTCTACCAAATTGTTGAATTGAGCTGCCAAAAAGACGAATTTTTTACAAAACAGTTAAATTTTTAACCCGAAAGTATATCAATTTTGAACCAAAAAGACTTCATCCAAAAAAGTTGAATTTTCAACGAAACAGTTGAATGCTTAACAAAAACAGATTCATTGCCAACCAAGCAGTTGCATTTTTAACCAAAAAGAAAGAATTTTTAATCAGGAAAATTAATTTTCTACAAGAAAAAAAATTAATTCTCAACAAAATACATGAATTTTCAACTAGAGAAGATGAAATCTTAATGAAAAATATCAATATTCAATCCAAAATGAAATAGTTACATTTTAAGAGACGAAAATTAATTCTTAAAAAAAGCGAATTTTATAACTACAGGATATTCTTAAATATACCTACACGCATCATCACTATCATAAAATTAAAGAAATTAATAATACTAAGAGCAGAATTGAGTGGAATGTTGTTTTTGTGGATTTTTCGGAGTCCGTAAAGTTTTGAAGAGATGGTATTAGTATTAGGTATTAATTTAAAATGACATTTATGTCTAATACAAATTCGGAAAAACATAAATTACATTAAATTAAAATTAGGTAAAATAAATATTATGGTGAATAAAAATGGGAAAATATGAAAATTATGCCAAATGAGAATTCGGTATAATAGAAATTATGAGAATTGTTAGTTAGGACAAATAGAGGTTATGTGTGTTGACAATACGACAAAATAAAAATTATAATAAATGATTGTTCGGTAACTTCATTTTCGGTCAAATGAAACTTTGGTAATATGGAATTTGGGGTATATTCATGCGCCTCGATTTTATGCAATTTATGCAAACAGCCCCAATTATATGCGTGCTTTCAGTTTTCTTTTTATAAATATGAACACTATATTTAAAAAATGTGAATAAAGTGGAATTGTTCGCCTTATTATAATCAATTAAAAAAGTTCTGTTGAATCATTGGGAGCTCCCCCCCCCCTTTCACATACATTCGTTGAAGAAAATTCACAACCGCTCCCACTGAAAAAAATTCTGGATCCGCCCTTGCATAATTTTAGAATGAATGCCAAGGTTCGTAAGTATAGGTACTAAGGGTTTTATAATTCTATGACACAGTTTTGTGATCACGATCCCTCAGCTTGACAGTTTATTTATAACTCCATTCACCTGAATTGAGGTGTTCCTCTGTACTGAGCGGAGTTCAAAATCACCTGTCTTCTTTATTTTCGAAGGCTCTAAAAGATTCTAATTATTTTTCATTAAAAATTTTAATTAGATAGAAATATCTGCAAAACTTACAGCCTACGTTATTGCTAATTTGAAAAAAATTCTGTTACTGCATGGATGTTTGAAGAATTTTTCAAAGCATATCGACGCCTCCATTCAATATGAGTCTATGTGCTGACAGCGCCGTGTATGAGACTATTCCCTATGCTTATACACAGCGCATAGTCTCATACAGGGTGCTGTCAGCAGATAGACTCATATTGAATGGAGGCGTCGATATACAAAAACAATGATTTACCTTACGATCAACCTTGTTATATTATTTTTCAGGGTCTATTTTATGAAAAAATATTGTTTTAACACTAAAGCACTAAAATATGAAATATTAACTACAGACAGACAGACACCTTCGTAAAAATCGTTTTTTCTGACTCAGGAGGTCTCAAAACGTGGAGATTTGATGAAAACCGACTATGTCAAATTTTACATAAAACCAATACCTTCTCATTAGAATGAGAATGTAAAAATGGATTCGGTATGGGTTCGTATTGAAGTTGGTGCTGATACATGAATGGAGAAAGATATTGATTAGTGAGCCTGGGATCCAATCGGATTGAATGTGGGGTTAAGACAAGTATTGTGATTGTGATTTTATTTGGGATTGAGACACGGATTGAGAAGGGTTGAATAGGATTGAAAACTTGCTTCGGATTGTTTCGCATTAATTCGAATTGCTTCGAACTGCAAAAAATGTCAAAGATAATAACAAAATAATTCTGGTTGAGTTATGGTCATCTAATACTTCCCCGATTTCTACTTTATCAAAATTTTGTCGAAACAACTTAAGTCCACACGAATTAAGATATCGAGTTGACAATTTGGAAAATTAAATGAAAGGCGCTAAGGAACGTTTGTATGGTCAACAATTTTTCTAATTACAAAAAAATTTATTTCTTAAAATTATTTTGATTTTTTTATATTTTCAAGGAGACGATCACAAAACTTCCTCACTTAACTTTCACTTAACTTTAACTGGAGAACAATTGCAGGGAATTATAGGTAAAAAATTTAATGTGTCAAGGAAAGTGAAGTGGAAGTGAGGTGAGAAAGATACGTAATTCATCCCCAAAATAACTTATGCCCATACAAACCATCCTTAGTGTGTGATGGAGGATAATAGTTAACAGTAAATAACTCCTAGTGGTCTTACTATCTTTTTACTGACAGTGATTATCAAAAGTCATAATCGATAGTATTCGAATAATGACAGACTGTCCAAGTTGATTAAGTGTTCCAGAATCATTTTCACAGATTAATGCAGCGTCCTTGAAATCCATTGAGTTATCTTCAATTCAGAAACTTAGCACCTGACAGTCAGGCCAGTGACAGTACTTCACGAATCGAAACTATCCTCATAAAAGTTCTAATTACCCAGTTCGCGAGTCAACTCGGATTAAATGTTTTTCTGAAAGTTAAAGACCTAAAATAGAATAAGCCTTAACCTGAATACAAATTCTTCTCTCGGAGAGACTATTACATTTTCTAATCATAATCTTAATTATTTACTAAATATGAGAATCCCGTTCAACTAAAGTCGAGTGGATCAGAGTAAGAGTTTTGCTTTATATAAAAAAATGATCACGCTACAACCTTCAGACAGTACTGAGAAAACTACTGGCTATCTGTATGGTTGGGCCAATACTACGCCGATGGTAAACTCTGGCCAACTACCGACATTTCCAACTGAATTGGGCTGACCAGTGCTTAATTTTATTAACAAATGGATCATTTAAATATTCTATAACTGTATGCCATTACCCTGTGTTTATATATTTGACATTCTTAATAAAAAAATTCTCTTCGATTTTCATTGACGAACTAATTTGAATGATAATAGAAAAAAACATAATCATAGCCATTCTCCCTTTGATTTTTGTCGACAAACGAATTTTAGCAATGAGAAAATTATAACACAATTGAGATTCTGAAAGTCACATTATTTGCATATCTCGCAAATACAGAAAATAATGAAACTTATTTTTCAGAGTCTGAGCTGGACAAATGCCCTTCTAACTTTTGTATGATTCAGAACGAAAATGAACCCTCTTTTAACAATCACGTTGCTCAAATCACACTTTTAAAGGTCCCTATCCAGCTGTTTCCATCTGTTAGAAGTTTTTTTCATTCAAGTTTACTCGGTACTAAAAGTTGACATAACCTCTCTTTGACATAATCCACATCGCAAAAAAGTTATGTAACTGCACCGTAACAAAGGGGTAACATTGTTATATCTAGTCATATAACGAATGTTACTGTTCAGTGACGTACTTGTTCTATAACTGGAAGGTATAACGATGTTCAGTAGTACTTCTACCAAATGAAGATGTACTAGATCCTTAAAAAAAAAGTTTTAACAATTTTGTAGCAGGGTGACGTAGGTGTTATAGAAGAAGAGTGTACCATTTATTCTGTAACTTGGCTACACTCATGAATTAGACAAATTTCGTTACAGTGTTGTAAGTGAACTGTAACGGCGTTACTGTGTGATTCTTTGAGATGTGCATAATGCACATTAGTAACAGTTATGTTACAATGTGACATAACTCTTATGAAACAATCACGTAACATTTGTTCTGTAACTTGGTTACAGGCATGATCTGTAACAATTTTGTTAGAGTGTTACGTAAGTGAAATATAACGGCATTACTGTTTAGTTCTGTGTTGTGTATACTGCCCATTAGTAACAGCTATGTAAGAATGTGACATGAATGTTATGTAAAAGCAGAGATGAGGTGGGAGATTGCTCATGCCGTGTATTTGATTTCGACTGACTTACCGCAGCGCGCCCTGTTTCCCTTAACCTCCCGGGAACTAAAATTAAAGGTCCAAAAGCGCGCCCTGTTCCCCTAATTGTTTGAGTTGCGGAACTAAAATGAAAGGTGGCTTACCTGCCAGCCGCCTGTCACTCACTTGGTTAAACAGGGTACAATTTGATAGAGTCGATCGAGAAGATCGGAGTTGGTAACTCTGATATGATAAAAACCAGAGGTAAAGAACGTGTTGAAAAAATTTAAAGTTAAATTTATTTATTATAATTAGAAAAAAAAGAAAATCTGCCCAGTGTGAAATATTTTTCGCTTAGTAACATCTAGAATTAAATGAATGATATTCCTAAATAATAAAATATAATTAAAACTTGTATTAATTAAAACTTGTATTCTTTTTGTCTCGTGTATACATTTTTTAACTTTTCTGATAAATTTTCTCTATGAAGAAATTATAATACATCAATAAAAATTAACATAAATCAACTTTCATATCAATTTTTTTTTATCGTAAAACAGAATTACGGCTGTTTAATATTTATTTTTCTTATAAGGCCTATTAACGAACTGTCTATTATTGCGGAATTTTCTATAAGAGCAGTCGTAGCACTATACATAATTAATCTTACGGAAAATTCCGAAATACTAGACAGTGTCTGTTAAGTAACTGAGTGGATAAAAATCTATATTTTCGTTGAATAATTAAATTACTTATTAGAAATACCTATCTTCACCGAGACAAAATTTTCTTTCATTTGCAGAAATTCCTTGGTTATCTTTTTACTTTTTTATTTGAATTAAAGAAATAGTTTGTTGTTGTAACGAGAATATTGTTTCTTAATGTAAAACAATATTTTGCTTCATGCAACCAAAAATTGATCTATATTAAAGGAAAAAGTTGTTCGTGTCAATTATAATATTATTTGGTTTGACAAAATAATAAAATTAAATATACGAAGCTTTTATTAAGAATAAAGATGTTATTTTAAAAATAAAAACTTTATTTTTGCTACAAATAAGGATAGTTTAAAATACGTATATTTTCAGCCACGTTTTTCTAAAACTGGATGCAGTTTTCAAATAAGAAGCTCAAAACCTAAATTTCCAAACAACATTTTGGCATACGGCCATTTTTCATTCTTTTTTACCATCCCTGCAAATAAAAAAGGCCAATTGTATTCAAATGGAAATGTTGAAATGAGCATTTGCAATTAAATGCCATTGGTAGAACTATCATTGAATATACCTCAATGGATTTGAATTGACGCAATGTATTTAAATCGTAAAGATGAAATTGGTGGCACTTCATCATTACGGAATGATCATTCTGCTAATTTTCAATTTAGTAGAAATCACACCTTTTTGATTTATAATACTATTAAATGCATATAATTTCAAAATATATTTTTTTATTTCAACAATTAGTGATTTTTTCCATTATTTTCCAATTTAAATATTTTACTTTATTCATTAAATATTGAATTAGTTGCAGTAAGTACTTTAAGTCAAACAAATTCGATAAATATTATTTGTATTATATTGTTAATTTATGTCCAAAGTCACTTTTTATTCCCATTAAACAATCAATATTTACTGAACTTTAGTTCAAAGGTACAAATTATATAATATATAACAACTTGTATTCCTTATTATCAATTAACCACTTCAATCTCTTCAATAATACTATTTATTAAAGTATTATTTTATTATTCAATACATTAAAATTCTATTGCAAAACTCCAATTAAAAATAATTCCGGTCTATAACTGTATGTGCGATTCAATGCAATTAGATGCATCGCATGGCCAATCTCCATTTTTACATTAACCTCTATTGGATAATATTGTTAAAATTTTTTTCAGTGAAAATTAATTTTTTTAACTGAAAATTTCATTAATCCATGTTTGGTTGAGAATTTATCTTCTTCTGTTTAAACTTCAATTATTTGGTTGAAAATTACTCTATTTTGTTGAAAATTAAACTTTTTTAATATAAAATTATTATTGTTGGTTGAAAGTTCATTTCTTTGGTTGCAAATTTAACTATTAGATTTAAAATTCCTTCAAACTTTCAAATATTTGTTTCGTAATTTTGAAAATTTTATTAGAAATTAATCTTTTTTCGTAGAAAAATAACCTTCTTGGTAGAAAATTTATCCTTCTGATTAAAAATGTATCTCTTTGATTAAAAATTAGAGAATAAAAAACAAAATTACAACTAGAAACATTTAAGTTTTGGCCAAACAGCACAAACTATGAGAAAAATGAATCAACAAAAGTTGCTCATCTAAAAAACAGCTACAAATTTGTCATTAATAATTTTTTGATTGGATGCGTTGTTTTTATTTCAATCGTAAGAAAGAACATTATAAATAAAAAATTAATTTTTTTGGAAAACGGCACAAGGTGCGAAAAAAAAAGTAATGAACAAAAGTTGTGCATCTAGAAAGGATCTAAAAATTTGTTATTGATAATTTTTAGATAGAACAAATAGATTTTCTTTTAATCGTAAAAAACAAGATTAAAAATAAAAAATTAAACTTTTGGAAAACCGACATAAGAGACGAAAAAAAAATGAAAAGACAAAAGATATTCAACCTAAAAACATCGTTGGAATCAGAAAAATGCTTAGATTCCAAATATATATTACTTTTAAATCTCTGATCGCAAAATGAAGATTTTTTTAATTTCAAATTTTTCCACATTTTCCAACAAAGGACCTCTGAGGAAAGGCTTCGCCTGCCCAAGCTCGCAGGTACCTGACCAGAAAGTAGGTCGTTGGTCAGGTCAGCCAGGTACCCTCACTTGGTCAGGAGCGTGCCGACCACTGGTTTAATCTTAATGGAGAGCCCATGCAGCTTTCGAAAAACTATCCTTTGAAACAGTCAGGCCTGAGATTGTAAAAAGTAAATACAAAGGCGGGTACTCTCTAGGAGTCTAGCTCAACTTCTGTTACTAATTACAACATTTTAGTTGACACATCGACTTTTTGGTTTAAAATTCAACTATTCCTGTTAAAGATTCATCATTTTCGTTCAAAATGAATCAATTTGATTGAAAATTTAACTATTTTTTTGAAAATTGATTTGTTCAACTGAAAAATTAACTATTCCATTTTTCATTGAAAAAATATCCTTTTTTAGTTGTAAATACAAACTATTTGGTCGAAAATTCATCTATTCGAATTAAAGATTCATTATTGTAGTTGACACATCGACTTTTTCGTTTAAAATTCAACTATTCCTATTAAAGATTCATCATTTTTGTTCAAAATGAATCAATTTGATTGAAAATTTAACTATTTTCTTGAAAATTAATTTGTTCAACTAAAAAATTAACTGTATATTTAAGAATATATTGTAATATAATTTGTCAAAGCTTTGTAAATTAAACATAACTAAATTCATAGAAACTTGCCCCATTAGGGAATTACTTATCCATTAATAAAGCTACTTTCACAAATTAAAAAAACAGCTATGAATTTTACATATGAATAGTATTATTTTTACACATTTAGGTATTTACAAGTACAGGAAAAAATGATTATTCATAAAAAATTCGCAAAATCGTATACATATTACGAATTGATTGTTTAAAAAAAATTGAATTACTTGAATGGCTCTGTACTATGAACAATTATACCTCGAAAAATCTCTAGATATTTAGAAAAAACGTTGCAATTGTCAGGGAGTTTCTGTCGAGGATTTGAGTAGACACCCTGATGCCAAAATATGAATTTTGAGCAAAAAGTAAATTTTCTACGAAATAGTTGATTTTTCAACCAGAAAGGATGAGTTTTTAATAAAACTGTTAAATTTTCAAATAATTAATCAAATTTATAACTAAAGAGATAATCCTCAGGAGGAAGTAACTGAAAAAAAAGAAATAGGAATATAATTACGAGGCAAATAAATTATAAACAATAATATCATATCAGGGTTCCCGCAAAACTTCATTTTCATTGTTCATTTGTTTTATTTGCGAACTTCAAAAAATTATGTATATGACTGAAAGACCCTCCCCCCACCGTAAAGAATCGTAACAAAACCTCTCGGAGCCCCCCCCCCCAGCTGTTACGTAATTTAAGTACGTCCCTTAAAATAGAAAATTTCATGGTCTTTGAGGCACTGACATTCTAAAAGTGGAGATTTTATTTGTATTATTTTTGTTACTTACGATAGCTACACAAAACTACCAGGTATCAAGTTGATGCGGCAAATGGATCAAACGGATGCAACGTTTTGATACCTATATTCATGATCAACTTGATTCAAATTTCGAGATCAATTATCTGTCATAAAATTTCAACTACTCAACACATTATAAATTACTTAAACCTCTTACCTGAATAATGATCAATTGTTGATGATCGTTTAAAATTAAATTTTTAATGAAATTTTGCAAAAATCATTTACTTAGCTCCGTTTATTTAAGTTTATGGTTATTGAGGTTGTGGCTGTTTGTTTACAAATGTCAGCAAATCTCGATCAAGGATTGATTATCGAATTGCAGAACTTGAATTTGGCAGAAAGAATGTTTTTCGAAAATCGACAACTGTCATTCTGGTTTGTATACTGATGCTAATAAGCCTTGAAGTGGCTCTCCTTTATTTTCATTGATCCTCTAAAGCGAATCATATTGATTTGAAATTCTAGATCAAAATAGCTGCAACAATTTGATACCCCAAGTTTTAGTGTGATAATAATTAATTGCAAGATATGACTATTCATGGACCTTATAATTGTCATATAATAAGACTGTACAGTTCGTTACAAATTATAATTGAGTCATTCAAGCTGTCTTCTTTTGAATATAGAATTGTAAAAAATTACATCAAAATACGTTACATATCAACTTGTATATATATGAGGTATCCAAAATTGTCTTTTAAAAGTATATATCATTCGACACAGAATTTCACGAAACCTATGAATCAATAAAGTCTCAGGAAAGAATTTTTGATAACTGGTTTGAAAATCTTAAAAACCAGTATCTCTTTTATGTAGAAAAGAATTTTGCAAAGCACCTTATCCTTTGAATTTGGGATTTAAACCTGCAGGTAATGAAAATCAGGTATATACTCCGAGCGAAAGGATAGGCGAGCTTCTGAATCCACTTTGAGGTCGCCTTGAAAGCTTGAGTAATTCTTGATTAACTTTCGTGTTGAATTATCTCTTTAAAATATACATAGGAAATTTTGTATTTTTATATTAAATATTTTCAAACAATCGTCTTATCTCTTACATCCTGATACACTGATGAATCTCTCTAGCGATATATATATTTAAATTGAACAAGTTAAAAAAACAATATGAGAAAAATTCGAATCACATTTTAAAACGATTATTTATTTAAAGAAATTATTCTAAAGAGAATATTTGTAAATGTTTCAAAACATTCAAAAAGATTTATAATATTGTCAAAAAAATTCTGAAGATCGTAAGTTCATTATTTTAATTTTTTGGCAAAGTATAGATTTTTGAAGATATATAACAAAATTATAAATGTTTTAAGAATTTTGAAAGGTTTTAAAAGAATAAAAATTTGTTCCATCCATTCATGGGAAAATTCGAAGCGATTATTTATTTAAAGAAATTAGTTTAAAGAGAATATTTAAAAATATTTCAAAACATTCAAAAAGATGTGTAACATTACAAAAAGAATTCTGAAGATTGTAAGGTAATTATTTTAATCAACTAAATTAAAAAATATATATATAAGAAGAATCCGAATCATTTTAAAAGATATTTATCTAGAAGGTTATAAGTTTTTGTAAAGACTCAATAATATTTAAAAATTTGAAAACATTTGAACAATTTTTTGACAAAATATAGACCTTGGGAGATTTTAAGGCAATTTTTTTAATTTAGAAATTAAAAAAAAATGTTAGAAAAAATTAATATAATTTTAAAAGATATTTATGAATTTTAGAACTTTGGAGAGATTAAAAATATTTTAAAACTAGAAAAGATTTTCGAAACTTCATAAAATATTCTTGAGTTTCTTCTAAACTTGTAAAAGTTCTAAATATCTTTTAAATTAACTCAATTTTTTTCCTAATATTCATTAAAATCCTGTGAAATAATAAAATAAAAAATGTCTTAAAACTTTTCTAGATTTTTCTTCGACAGGTTTGAAAGTTTTAACTGTAATAATATGCATATTATATTTTCGTAATTTTCGGCTCACACCTACTGAGCCATTCATTCTACTCATCGAGTTTTCTTACAATAATAAAAATAGACCATAAAAGGAGCAAATTCCCAACATTGATTAGGTACAACCAGGTATACGGACTATAGGCAAAAATATAGGAGGTTCATACTATATATATTCTAGAACAATGCCTTGCTGGTTTTCCCCGCCTTTAAGTGAGGGGTTTGAACTTTAAAAGGCCTTAAATAAATATGGATGGCCATGGCGTGTGCCTTAAATATCTGGGTCATATATCTCTTAAACTTAACAAAATATTGCATAACTGTTTGCAGTTTAATATTTAGGAATTTGAAGTCGTGTATGTTACATTCAAATATTTAGTACTTATTCAACTGTTTTATTCTATTTTATTTGAATAATTGTATAATTTAATGCAGTATTTTATTTTATTTAAGTTATATTTTTTTAACTATGTGATTCAAATTTTAAGATAAGAGAGCCACCATTCATTTAAATTGTACAATTAAAACAAATATTGTAACAAGCTATGAATAAAAAGTTTGTCACATTTTTAAATGTTCAAGCATTTTTTTAAATCAATCTTTTGTCTAGCAAACAATGCAAACAAGTATTATTAAAATTTTTTTCAAATGTACGTGTGATACCTTAAATTTTGTTTTGAAGTACTATAAATCAGTAAAAATATATATATGTATATCAGCTGCAGATTGTATTCATTAATACAATCTGTAACTGATATACATATATTATCTTTACAGATTTTTAGTATTTTAAAACAAAATTCAAGGTATTATAATTAATAAGATAAACTACCGGTCAAAAGATTAAGTTCACCTCTTTTTTAATGATTGATTAAGTTCAGTAAATTTTAATTATGTCAGAGCTAAAATGTTTTCTTTCTAAAGAGTTGAATGCTCTCAAAATTCTTTATAAAATAAGCCCAGGATGCAGTCAATTTGTCTATTTTTTAAGTAGATATTGCAAAAATAGTTTAAATTTCTAATGTTGACTTAAATTTTAGGTAATATCCGAAATCATCAATATTTTGTAATGTTATTGGGTTCATTTTAAAGCTATTTTTCCGCAGTATCGCAACAGCTCAATAATCGCAAGAACTCAAAGTTTTAACAAAAGAGTTTAAAGAATTTCAATATTCTTCGTGATAAGAAAAATACTTTTGCAAATGTGTGAATCATATAACCGTGAAGTTTATAAAAAATTGTCCCTCAAAATATATATTTATTTCATTTTTGCTCATAACCTGTTGCGATACTGTGGAAAAGTGGCTTTAAAATGAGCCTAAGAACATTACAAACTGTTGATTATTTCGGATATTACATAAAGTTTAAGAAAACATTAGAGATTTACACTATTTTTGCAATATCTACTTAAAAAATGGACAAATTGGCTTTATTCTGAGTTCATTTCATACGGAATTTTGAGAGCATTCAACATTTTAAAAAGAAAAATTTTAGCGCTGTCATAACCAAATTAGGAGAACTTAATCAGTCATCAAAAACGAGGTGAACTAACTCCTAGCCGGTAGTGTGTTATAATTATAAGTAATAATTCATGATATGAATACCTATGTAACAATATCATATTTTGAATTTTGTTTTAAATATAGTTTTTATTGTATAACCTCTGGTATAACTGCTTACTAATAAGTGTGAATCATAAGAATAATGATAAAATAAACATTTAATATTCGAGTGGTAAATAAATATGCAGTTAGCAATTTATGTTCGTGGTAACTCCTGTAATTGTAACTCCGGTGGTAACGGATTTTTAAAATTCTCTAACTTCATCAATTACCGACGCGCAACGTCTAAGAAATGCCGAAATCTGCAAAGTAACTCTCGGGACTAGCTCTACCGGCCAAGGGGGCGCTTTTAGCAGCCCCATTTTGACGATGTCTCTTATTCCATTACATGAGCAATCTCCCACCTCATCTCTGGTAAAAGTAATATAACATTTGTTTCGTTTCTTACTTTCATGTATATGATCTATAAAAAGCTTGTTATGGTGTTACGTAATTGAAATGTAATGGTGTTACTTTGTAGTTCTGTATAATGCACATTAGTAACAGTTATGTAACGATGTGACATGACTGTTATGTGACAAATGTGTATTGTTTGTACTTTGAGTTGGTTGCACGCATAATCTATATTATATGAATTCTGCTACCTTGTTACCTAAAGATTCTAGAATCGTTTGGAACATTTGTCTCAGACATGAATGATATATTATCGACATTATTTACAGAATTATTATCGAATATAAGTATATCTTTTTAAACTATTTTTAAAATTATTAAAGGTAATCTTTAAATTCATATCATATATTCAACATGCAAACTTCTTTTACATAAACATTGAAACTTTTAAATTCTTAAAATTAAATGGAATAAAAATATTCACTTATTATAAGATCTAAGTACTTTATCTTAAAAACAAAACCTTTATCTCCCTTAAACTTTTTAATACATTTTCATCAGTTTTTATACGGGTGTTAGATGCAAGCTTAGTAGTTAAGGTAGGCCGGTTCGGCGGCAACACCACGTAGTTCCAGCTGCCACCGACAGATGGCGCCACCGGTCAGTTCCCAAAGTCGGTAATTGAAAGGTCGGGAGGTAGATCCCTGTCGCAGATTCTTGACTCGGCCAATAAGGATGGTCCCAGTTTTACCGACCGAACCCACAAGCAACTTTTATAAAGGTGGCGCATATGGGATCAGGGATTCTCCAAGTTCTGGAACTTTCTAGAATTTTGCTTTTTTAGGAGCTTTGATCAAAGTGGATCTATTGCCTCTTAGATTCTTACTCGTTAAACTTTCTGGATCACCTCAGTCGTTAAACAGTGATAGAAATTTCTGGAAAGCTGGAACGAATTCATGGTTCGCTTAACGAGGTGGGTCCCTGCAATACCAACCTAGAATCCAATTCTGGAGATTCCCGGGTCTCCGGAAAATAATCGAACCTTCCGGAAATTTTGACGTAATCTCTGACGATTTTCTATACAACGAATTTTCGAGAAGGCTCGAGACATAAAGAAAGAAGTATTCATACAGGATATGAGTTCTAGTGATTATGCTAGGAAAGATCCATTGGTGGTTTCTAGATGGATCGATACACTAGCTGCCAACGGCGCTAGAAAATACATGCTTACATTTTGGAAAGATCGATCGAAGTTTCCACAAGGTTAGAACCACCGATATTGGATATGTAATCTTTTGCTGAATTCGATAACGAACGATCGACGCTTGTAGATATTTCGATGCATGGATTCTCAAAAGGAATAACCCCGTCTGGAAAGCTCGACCGTTATTTCTCGAATTTAGGTAAGATATATAGGGCCGCGCAGTTGAGTTATTCAACATTTAGCGGTGTGTTTCACCGGAGTAAGCTTCTATGACACATGCGGATACGTACTATAATTCGGTTATAATTAGGGATGCGAAGTAGAGCTCTGAAACATATACCACTGCGCAGCACACTTTCACGACACTTACGGATGCGCAGTACACTTCTAGGACACTTATGGATGCGCAATAGACTTGTCATTGTTAGGTAGGCTTCTATGACACATATGGATGCGCAGTACAGTTTGGTGGTATATATAGCTGCGCAGTAGAGCTCTGCCACATATAACGCTGCGCAGTATACTTTTAGGATACTTAAGGATGTACAGTACACTTCTAGGACACATATCGGTGCGCAGTACAGTTTGGTGGTGCACAAGGCTGCGCAGTGGACTTCTATGATACTTATGGATGCGCAGTAGGCTTCTATATCACATACTAACGCGCCGTAGTATTTTACGGTACATAGAGCTGTGAAGTATAAATATGTGTTACCAAAGACTGTGCAATACACTTGCACGGCACACAGGGCTACGAGTTACTGTTTTGGTGAAGTCTGTAACACGGTTCTGTTCCAAGCTAAATGTTGATAAAACAGTGACTAGTCATTCACCGACAGACGATAATGGTTCGTATCGGTGCTAAGCTACCACGAGTCGATAAGTGGTTACGAATAACAGATGGCGTCACCGTCAAGTCAAGTAAATTGGAGGGACATTGAAAGTTGCACATGGGAAAATTTCAATTTGAACCGGGGAGTTACCAATTTGAAAGTTTTACCAGGACGAAAAAATATTTGCTCACGTATAGTAAAGGTTATAAATTTGAGGTTAGTTCATCAGTTGACCCACCAAAAATGTACTTACTACATTTCTTGTTTAGATGTCTGTATAAGTTAGACAATAGAATAGAAATTATAACAAATTTAAACAGTAGAGAAAATTTCAATGGGAAATATTGCTCATATGAACACAAATTCTACCTAATCGATCAATCAATTTTTTTTTAAATTTATTTAAGAGAGTTCAAGCTGAATGATATGAGTGCCAAAAGTGCGGAATTTAAATTCAACCTAACGGCGTTTCTTGAAGTCCAGCGTTGAAAAGAACAATAGCGAGCAATATTTTGGATATTGAATTCAACCCAACGCTGTTTCCAAATATCCAACGTTGGAAGGACTGAAATTATTTTGCAGAAGGAATTTAAAGTTCGTCTTAAATAAATTCCGAGCAATGCAGAAAGCGCGCGAAATTTGAATTCATCTATCCGTAAATTAAATCTAAGTAATATTAAAGTGCTTAAGGTGAATTGATGCGCATATATTCAAAGTACACAGTTTTTCCCTTTGCAATGTTTATTTATTCTTATTATTCAAAAACTTGTAGTACACAAAATTTACAAAAAAAGATTATTATTGTACATATTTAAATTCAAAAAGATTATAGGGTCCTCCAAAGTAGCAGAAATAGAGTTTTTCATTGTTGGTTGCTTCCTCCATCTTCTCAAACGTATCCTCACACATAGCATCCTCGAAAACTTTCATGATTCTGCTATGTAGGAATACTGCAAACGGATTTTCCAGCTCAACCACAATCCTGGTACCATACTTGGTTTGGACTTTACGAAATTTGGAAACGGTATACTTCTTCTTAAGGGTCAGGTCAGACAGTGGTTTCGTAGGTATGATCACGACCATATGGCCAACTGAGTTGATCATTTTGGGATCTTTTTTCTCCGAAGACATTTTTTTTCTTTATTTCCACTAGAACATTCAACAGATGACTAACTGTGCACTGTATTCGACGATAGATGGAAGCCACTGAAACCTGAGGCTCCTTTTATACTCCATTACCCCTACTCTACTTACATTCTAGAAAGATCGATTGAAGTTTCTATGAGTTTCGGTGTACGTAGGGCTCTTGCTTGCAACAAATTTCTGTTCCTAGCTGAATGCTGGTGAAACAATGATCGGCCATTCACCGACTGACGATTTGGGTTTAAATCCGCGCTAAGAAACCACCGATCGATAAGTTGTTACTGAAAACAGATGGCACTAGCGTTTAGTCAGTTAAATTTATGGTAAATTAAAAGTTACATTTGGAAAATACGAATTTGAGGAGGGGGTAGCAATTTAAAAGTTTTAGTAGAAGCAGAAAAGTAATTTCTCAGGCGTAGTGAAGATTAGAAATTTGAGGCTAGTTCCCCGAGTGACTTATCCAAAATGTATTTACTAAATTTCTTCTTTGGATGGCTGTTTAAATTAGACTAAAGAATAAAAATGATAAAAAATTTAAAAAAATTATATCTAATCAATTTAATTAATTTAAGAGAGTTAAGGCTAAATTGAATGAGTACGAAGAGCATGAAATTTTATTTCAATCCAACGGCGTTTCTTGAAGTCCCGCGTTGAAAAGAATGATAGCGAGCATTATTTTAGATTTTGAATTCAACCTAACAAAGTCTGTAAAGTTCATCACTGAAAGGGACAACAGCCTGAAATACATTGGATTTTGAAAGCAACCCAACCTGATCTGTGAATATCCAACGCTATAAGGAATGATGCTTAACAGATTTATTGAATGTATAGCAGTGCCATCTATCAATAATTTAAGTTCACAATGTAGAATCTCAACTTTGTTTAACAAAATAATCTTTTAACGCAATTATACAAATTAAACATAGTGAAAACAAAAATTCATAATGTTCATGCTCGCTAAAATATTATGTTTCTTTGACGCAATATTTGGACAATTGCTTGACACTCGGGACTTTGTAATGAATGATGAGAGTTAATGTAAAATCTTAAAGCACCTACAAGTTCATTAGGATCTGTATGAAGCATCATACAGCAGCATTCTCGACTTGGTTGAGAGTAGGCCTTGTACATCAGTTCACTAAATCCATCTGAAGGTGGAGGTGGTGGCAGCGGTGACGGTGGTGGTGGTGGTGGTGGTTCAACGTTGAAACAATTTTGAATCAACGTTGAAGCAACGTTAAATCAACGTTGCACAAAGTGTGCACAGGTGGTGTTGGAGGTGGATGAGGTGGTGGTGTGTGGTGGTGGTGGTGGATGTATAGCGACTTAATGTATGTATGTAAAACCTGCCTTACGTAGTTCCTCCGTAATAAATAGGATTTTATTGGTATAATGCTCGTTTCCTGCAGCCTGTAAGGTTAGGAGCAAAGGCAGACGATGAACCAGTTCGATAGGATCATCATAGTGGGGATACTTTGTTTTTAGGCTTTTTTACTTCCTGACATTGGGATAGAGAACCACCACCTTTAGAGTATCGTTTGCGTGGAAACAATTTCGCAATAATGCTCTTGTACTTGGTATTATTGCTAATACGAATGGGTTCACAGGGACTGTAAAGCTTCTTGTGAGCGTTTGTGTTGATGAGGATTTCTGTATAGTTATTTAGGTCGCTCAAGCTTATGCAAGACTCCTCAGGTGCCCGTCTAAATAATAATTCGAGAAGACCAACAGTTTTCAAGTACTGTTTATCTCCCACGTAGATGAAGTGATTATCAAAATGGACAGGTGTATCACCAATCATGAGAGCATCACTTAGTCTACGTACATCGTGCACCATATCCAAATATTGTTTTCTATTTTGACTCAGCATCCTGAGAAACTTGTTGTTGAGCCACTGATAATTATCAACATGCTCTGTTGCAGTATCTCCTTCAACCATTGATATAGCTAACTGCCCTAAATCCTCTTCTTCATCATCATCAGCAGTCATAAATGATGCGTTCTCATCATCACCATCATCATAATTATCATCATCATCATCATCCTCTTGTTCAATTTCTTCAGGTAATAATTGTTGTAGTTCATCGTTAACGTCAAGCGGTGGTTGCTTAATTTCACACTTTGATTCGGGCAACACTTCATTAACTTTTTCATTGGTAGAATATTTCGTAATTTTTACTAGTCTCTGCAGTGGTATCACTATAGGTTTGAACGATTAATTTAGCATACTTTCATTATAGGCTTTAATCCTTTTTAGCATTCGATGCTTCCGTCGTATCGCATTACTGATTTTTACAATTTGACATAAAGTATCCATCTGCTTGCTGAAATGCATGTTGATTTGACTGCGGCTCAATCAATACTGATGAACTGCTTTCGCTACATTTCTATTTATACCAATGAGGTAGTTGAATGTTCATCACAATCACCATAGTTACGACTAGTTGACAAGCAATTTTTCCATTCAATATTCAATTTATTTATTTAATAATACTACAAGCATTTCCATTCAATGAAACCACCACCACCACCTGTGCACACTTCGTGCAACGTTGATTCAACATTGTTTCAACGTTGCTTCAACGGTGAACCACCACCACCACCTCCTCCTCCACCACCACCACCGTCACCACCACCGCTGCCATCACCTCCACCTTCAGATGGATTTAGTGAACCGATGTACAAGGCCTACTGTCAACCAAGTCGAGAATGCTGCTGTATGATGCTTCATACAGATACTAACGAACTTGTAGATGCTTTGCGATTTTACATTAACTTGCATCATTCATTACAAAGTCCCGAGTGTCAAGCAATTGTCCATAGATTGCGTCAAAGAAACATAATATTTTATGGGCATGACCATTATGAGTTTTTGTTTTCACTATGTTTAATTTGTATAATTACGTTAAGAAATTATTTTGTTAAACTAAGTTAAGAATCTACATTGTGAACTTAGGCTAAGTGTTTTTTTTAAGAAACAAACATTGATAGATGGCGCTGCTATACATTTAGTAAATCTGTTAAGTATCGTTCCTTATAGCGTTGAATATTCACAGACCACGTTGGGTTGCTTTCAAAATCCAATGTATTTCAGGCTGTTGTCCCTTTCAGCGATGGACGTTACAAACTTTGTTTGGTTGAATTCAAAATCTAAAATACTGCTCGCTATGGTTCTTTTCAGTGCTGGACTTCTGCAAACGTCATTGGGTGGAATTCAAAATTCATGCTCTTGGTACTCATTCAATCTAGCCTAAACTCTCTTCAATTAGTTAAATTGATTAGATAGAATTTGTGTTTAAATTTTTGTATCATTTTTATTCTTCAGTCTGATTTAAACAGCCATCCAAACAAGAAATGTAGTAAATACATTTTGGATAAGTTACCTGGCGAACTAACCTCAAATTTGTAACCTTTACTACGCCTGAGAAAATTATTTTTTGCTTCTGTTAAAACTTTTAAATTGCTACCCCCTCCTCAAATTTATATTTTCCACATGCAACTTTTAATTTACCGCAAACTTAACTGACTTAATGCTAGCGCCCTCTGTTTTCAGTAACAACTTATCGACTGGTGGTTTCTTAGCACGGATACAAACTTAAATCATCAGTCGATGAATGACCAATCATTGGTTTACCAGCATTTAGCTAGGAACAGAAATGTGTTTTCGGAGCCGTTGAAACAGTACCTTATAGCCTCATATGTCGTACAAGTGTACTACATAGCCTTATATAACATATAACTACAATATGTAACTCTATGTACTGTAAAATACTACTGTGTATCCGTATAGTTCTAGAATTCAGGTATAGATCACATATTTAATATCGGCGGTTCTAGAAATTTGTTGCAGGCAAGAGCCCTACGTACACCGAACCTCATAGAAACTTCAATCGACCTTTCTAGAATGTAAGTAGAGTAGTAGGGGTAATGGAGTATAAAAGGAGCATCAGGTTTCAGTGGCTTCAATCTGTCGTTGAACACAGTGAAAAGTCAGTCATCTGTTGAAAGTTCTAGTGAAAATAAAAAAAGAAATGTCTTTGAAGAAAAAAGATCTCAAAATGATCAACTCAATTGGCCGTATGGATGGGATCATACCTACGAAACCCTGACTTGCATGTTGGTGGCGGAAGTGAGAACGTGTTTAGTGACAG
>CAKNYM010048733.1:8039-27305 GCA_932195095.1 Andricus curvator
TATTCAGCCAAATAATTAAATTTTCAACAAAAAAGATGAATTTTCAAAGTGGAAAATTCATTTTCTGTCAAAATGGACGAATTTTCAACCAAATAGTTGAATTTTCAACACAAAACATTGCAGTTAAAAAACTAAATTTGAACAACAACAAAATCAGGGTTGCACTTGACCGGGAAACAGGGAAAGACCGGGAATTTAATTTAAAAACTGGGAATTTACTTCTGATCGCAGAAAAATTTAAGTTTTCATTATTTTAATAATTTTGCAATTTTTTGCTCTGAGATTTTTTTCGCTGACTTAAGTTTGATAATCAAATTGATGATATCTCAAACATAAAGAAACAATCATTTTCTCAATTTTTTCAAAAAATGGATTTATCACGTTTTATTTGCTTACCCCTAATCTATACTGACTTAGAACAGGGAATTTTAGAAAATAGTTATCGTTTTTATATTTAGGACAGGGAGTTTCGCCAAAGAAATATAATTTCACTTGGAACAGGGGATTTTGTTAAAGAATTATAATTCGGATTTAGAAGAAAGGAATTTAGAAGAATCCCTTTTCCAAGTCATAATTCGTCTCAATTTGAATGTTCGTTTAGTTAAAAATTCAACTGCTTGGTTAAAAGTTAGACATTTGTTAAAATTATTTTTTTGGTTAGAAATTCATCATTTTAATTGAAAATTCTTCTCTGGTTGAAAATGTAACTACTTTATTGAAATCAATATTGTTAACTAAACATTTAACTATTCCAGTAGAAAATTTAACTATTTTGCCGAAACTATTTTACTGAAAATCGTTCTTTTTTTGTTAAGAATTAGATTTTTAACAGAAAATTTAATTATTATATTTTTGGTTGAAAATGTATCTTTTTTTAATGAAAATTCAACTATTTTGGTTGAAAATTGATATTTTTTATTTAAATTAATCGAGTTTGAAAGTGTATGTACTTTGTAAAAAATTAATCTTCATGGTTGAAAATTCATCCTTTTGGTATTAAATTCAAGTATTTCAGTTGAAGATTCATCACTTTAGTTGAAAATTCATCAGTTTGATTGAAAATAAATTCCTTGAACTGAAAATTTGATTGTCAATTTTTGGTTGAAAATTGATCTTTTCTAGTTCAAAATTTCCAAAATTTGGATGAAAATTTGTCTTTTTTAGTTGAAAATTCAACTATTTTGTTGAAAATGTGTTTTTTTTTTTGTTGAAAATTATTTTGTTTTTAAACTGAAAATTTAACTATTATTCCAGTTCAATACTCCATAATTTCAGATAAAAATTCATCTCTTTGGTTGAATATTCATTTTTTGACTAAAAACTTAATTATTCAATTTTTGGTTGAAAAATGATCTTTTTTAGTTGAAAATTCATATTTTTTTAGTAGAAATTAATCTTCTTGGTTGAAAATTCATCTTTTTGGTCAAAAATTCAATTATTCTAGTTAAAGATTCATCATTTTAGTTGATTTTTTGTTTTAAAAATATTTTAATTTTTAATAAAAAACAGTTGAATTCTACCAAAAAATACGATATTCCAACAAAATATTTGAATCGTCAACCAAAAAAGATTAATTATTAACCAAACTGTTGTATTTTTAACAAACAAAAAAATTCAATTTCTACCAAAACAGATTAATTTTCAAACCAAAAAGACGAATTTTCAACCAAATACATAAATTTTCAATCAAATTGTTGAATTTTCAACTAAAAAAGACCAATGTTCAACCGAAAATAGAATAGTTAAATTTTTAGTTAAAAAAATTAATTTCCATTCACGAAAAAACAAATTTTCAACAAATTCAATGAATTTCCAAACGTATAGTTTTATTTTCAACTAAAAAAGATCAATTTTCCGCAAAAACTGAAATAGTTGATTTTTCAGTTAAAAAAATTAATTTTCAACCAAAGAAAACTGATTTTCAACCAGTTTCTTTTTCAACTAAACGAGATAAACACTCAACCAAAAATGTAATAGTTAAATTTTTAGTTAAAATTATTTTCAACCAAGAAGAAAAACGAATATTCAACACAATAGTACAATTTAAAAAAAAAAATTTTTATAATTTAAGTGGAAATTAATTTTTTTATATTTAAAATCAATTGGTTGAAGTTTAATCTTTTTTAGTTTGAAAATTCATCTATTTGATTGAAAATTCGTCTTTTTTGGTAGAAAATGAATCTTCTATGTTGAAAATTTATATTTTTTGTTGAAGTTTCAACTTTTTGTTTGCATATTCATCTTTTGTTTTGAAAATTCAACTATTTGGTTGAAAATTTGTCTTTTTTTGGTAGAAAATAAATTTTCTACGTTAAAAATTCATCTTTTTTGTTGGAAATTTAATTATGTGGCTGAATATTTATCCTTTTTGTTGAAAATTCAACTATTTGGTTAACAATTCATCTTTTTTGCTATAAAATTAATCTTCTATGTTGAAAATTAATCTTCTATGTTGAAAATTCATCTTTTTTACTGAAAATTCAATTAATTTGTTAAATATTCATCTTTTATGTTGAACATTCAACTATTTGGTTGAAAATTCAATTATTTTTTTAAAAATTCGTCTTTTTGGATAGAAAATTCAAATATTTGGCACAAAATTTAATTATTTGATTGAAAATTCAACTATTTTGACTTGAGTTCTTAGAAATTAAGAATTTATTCCCTTATTATTTCCCCATTTTCGTGAAAAATCACCCTATTTCTTCTGTTTAAAAATTATTTTGGGTTGTGAAGTCTATAATTGGAATTCAAAAAACAGATCCACGTCGTTTTTCAAATGTTGTCAAAATTGGTGACCGTTTTATTGTATCGTTTATCTTTTATCTCCAGGAACTTGCAGCCACAAAGGACAAAACAGGGTCCAGTGAGCAACATTCTCATGCCAGGAGAACTGCCTTGAGCCATTTGCCACGAATAATTGCTTCTCTTTCAGCGTTATGGCAAGCAGTTCTTGCTACCAAGGACAAGTTAGTTTTTTTATTTTTAATCCCTGGTGGACAAAATTTTTACAAGAAAGTACAACATTTCTACAACTGTAATTTTTTGTTAAAACATGTTCTTTTTGGCAAAAATGTACAAAATTTAACAAAAAAATACATTTAAATACAAATAGCTAATTTTTTCTTGTATTTTCTTGTAGAAAAGTAAAAAACTTAACAATAAAGTACAAGTTTCTACAATTCAAAAATTTGTATAACTTTTTATTAATATTTTTTTACTTTTTTGTAAAAATCTACAAGGTATTACAGAAAACTACAGAATTTTACATTTTTTTAATTTGGGTTTTTGACGTCATAAGAACACTTTTAATTTTACGTAAATTATTATTATAGAAAATTACAAATCTTTACAAAAAAATACAAGATTTCACAAAAGTTGAAATATTGGGAAACTGTACTTCACAGGACGATTCAATTATTCAATTTGAAAGCCTAAGTAGTTAAACAAATGTAAACTTCCGATTGAAACTTTATAAACTATTCGTAATTTAAAAATAATTTGAAAAATTAAACGCTCTTATTCAATTCCAAATCCTATTTTTAAATATTGTTTCAGTCTGAAATATTCCATTTTTAACCCATTTAATTTTAAATTTTGTAATTAAGTATGACATTTTTTTGAATTTTTAGCAATATTTTACTTTTCATTTAAAATGAGCAATTATAAATCAAATATTAAAAACTAAACAATTTTAAACTGAATCATTTGAAATGGAAAGCCTTAAATCGCTAATATTTCAGAGTTTTAAATTAAAACTTTTACGTGACAATTTTAATTGTTCTATTCAACAAATTTTTAATATATAAGTGAAATTATTGAATTTTGATGCATAAATAACATTTGAACAATTACCAATTTGGAAAAATTTGAGTTAGTTTAAGAAATATTTACCAGTTTTCAGCTCGGGTTTGAGAAGATCCAAACTTAATTTAAAACTGAAAAAGATTTCGAAAAATATAAAACTAAATTTAGATTTTTGAAGATTTCGAAATAGAATGCTGAAGCTCTTTATTGATCTTTGAAGGTTTTGAGAAAATAACAAAATTTTTTTAACTTTGCTGGGAAAATTAAAAATGGTTTAAAAATATTTTCCAAAATATTTTGGGAAAGTTCGAGTTGCAAGATAATAAAATTATTATTAGATTCCTGGAAAATTAAAAAAAAAATTTTCAAACAAATTTTTAAGCAAATATTTAAAAAGGTTTCAAAACAAAATTTAAAAAATAAAAAACTATATTTAAATTTTTGAAGATTTTGAAATAAAATGTTGAAGCTTTTTATTGATCTTTAAAGGTTTTGGGAAAATAAAAAAAATTTCTTAACTTTGCTGGGAAAATTAAAATCGATTTTGTTTTTTGAAAAATTAATTTTAAGAGAATATTTAAGAAGATTTAAAAAAAATTTTAATAATAAATAACAATTAAACAATTAATGATTTGGAAAATAATCGAGTAAGTTTAAAATATATTTAAAAGTTTTGAAAAGATTTCAAAAAATTTAAAACACAATGTAGATTTTTGAAGATGTCGAACACAAACTTTATAAGCATTTTGAAGGGTCTTAAATGAATAAAAAATGTATCAAAATTTCTAGAAAAACTAACAATATTTTTTACTTTGAAAAAGTAATTTTAAAAGAATATTTAATAAGATTTCCAAAATTAAAAAAAAAAATCTGGATGAATTTAAGGTAATTTTTTTACTTTTGGAATATTTTCTGAAATATTTTGGGAAAGTTCGAGTTGCAAGATAATAAAATTATTATTAGATTCCTGGGAAATTAAAAAAAAAAACAAATTTTTAAGCAAATATTTAAAAAGGTTTCAAAACAAAATTTTAAAAATAAAAAACTAAATTTAAATTTTTGAAGATTTTGAAATAAAATTTTGAAGCTTTTTATTGATCTTTAAAGGTTATGAGAAAATAAAAAAATGTTCTTAACTTTGCTGGGAAAATTAAAAAAAATTTGTATTTTGAAAAATTAATTTTAAGAGAATATTTAAGAAGATTTTAAAAAAAAATTGAATAGTAAATAACAATTGAACAATTATCAATTTGGAAAAAATTTGAGTTAGTTTAAGAAATATTCACGAGTTTTGAGCTCGGTTTTGAGAAGATTCAAACTTAATTTAAAACTGAAAAAGATTTCGAAAAATAAAAAACTAAATAATTTAGATTTTTGAAGATTTCGAAATAAAATGTTGAAGCTTTTTATTGATCTTTAAGGTTTTGAGAAAATAACACAATTTTCTTAACTTTGCTGGGAAAATAAAAAATGATTTTGTATTTTGAAAAATTAATTTTAAGAGAATATTTAATAAGATTTAAAAAAATTTTTTATTAATAAATAACATTTTAACAATTATTGAGTCGGAAAATAATCGAGTAAGTTTAAAATATATTTAGAAGTTTTGAAAAGATTTCAAAACATTTAAAATACAATTTAGGTTTTTAAAGATGTCAAACACAAAATGTATAAGTTTTTGAAGAATTTTGTAAGGTTTTAAATGAATGAAAAATGTGTATCAAAATTTCTAGAAAAACTAAAAATATTTTTTTTTAAATTAATTTTAAAAGAATATTTAATAAGATCTCCAAAATTTTCAAAAAAGAATCTGAATGATTTTCAGGTAATTTTTTTACTTTTGCAATATTTTCCAAAAAATTTTGGGAAAGTTCGAGTTGCAAGATAATAAAATTATTATTAGATTCCTGGAAAATTTTTAAATTATTTTTTTTAAAGAAATTTTCAAGAAAATATTAGAAAGGTTTCAAAATCAATTTTAATGTATAAATTAATGTATCTAGCTTAAAATTGCTTAAAATAACATAATTTGGAAAATATATACATTCTTGTATTTATTCTTCAATTCGTAGCATTGAAAATGATAGCGTGGATTTTTTTTTCAAATATTTTAACTGTAAAATGTATAAAAGTTAAAAAATTGAAATTTTACAGTTTAACGGATTTTAATTAAAAAAATTTTAATTGAAAATTTTTTAAAGCTTTCATTTTATAGGCGAAAATTATTGAGCGTTTGAATTAACATTTTTTCAAGCTTTATTTTAAAAATTTAAAAATTCAAAAGTATTCCACTTTGAGTGTTTTAATTTGCGGTTCAGTTTTTATAACTTCAAATGAAAAAAAAATTATTTTCAAGAGTTCGATTTTTTAAATTTAAATGACCGTGATCAATTCTTTCTCAACTGTTCAATTTTTATTTGCAGTCAAAAAGTGGTTCTTTTTCGACCTATGATAAGAAATATTAAAGTTATTGCAATGACGTAATTTTAAATTACATATATGGTGTCCAATCGATTGCTATATATTTGAAAAAAAAACTTAAAAAATAAGGTTTTTTTTTTTAATAACGATTATTCATTCTTGTCTTTAAATATTCTACCATTCCTTTAAAATATAAACATAGAAGCTTTTTTGTAATAGCGATCATCTACTCATCTTAATTTAAAATTATCTCATTGCAATATTCTAAATATTTGTCATCCTGGGTCGAAAAGGAACAACTTTTTAGCTGTAAATTCCTGTAATATTCTTGTAGAAAACTAAAATTACAATAAAATACAATAATGTATAAAAAAATGCAAAAAAAGTACAAAATTCATCTCAATAATAGAATGTAGATTTGTGAAAATAGTTTTAGTTTTCTGTCCTTTTCGTAAAAAATTTTCCACCAGGGATGGACACGATTTTTGTATTCGTTAGTGTCTAAATTTTAATCCCACATTTTTCATTTTGACAGCGAGCAGGCAAGTTGCGTCGTTGGAAGCCCAAGAGTGGTAAAGCATCAGCTTCTGGAACTTCTTTCGCCAATATCCTTCCACCACGGAGTCAATTTCCTTGCCGCGGTTGCCGTTGCCTGGCATGAGAGGCGACTGCCTTCTGCCAATGTAAAAAGGGTGAGAGAAATAGATTATTTCTTCATTTAAATTTCCCCTGACCATTAATATTAAAATAAATATTAAAATAGGGTCTTTTTTAAACGGAATAAACTTGAAAAAACTTGAATTTTCAACAAAATAATTAAATTTTTAACAAAAAAATTGGATTCTCCAACTAAAAAGATGAATTCTCAACAAAAAAGTGTGATAGTTAATATTTCAACACAAAAAAAAAAGAAATTTAATTTTTTTTAAATGTATTTTAAAACGAAGAAGACGAAATTTCAACAAATAAAGATTTTTCAGTCATGAAAGAAAAAGAAGCGTATCTAAATTGTCGAACCTTCAAGCCAAAAGATTAATTTTCTGTATGAAAATTTAATTTTCAGACAAAAATAATTAATTTTTAATAAAATAGTTAAATTTTCAACCAATGAGATGAATTTTAAACTAAAAATATGAATCTTCAACAAAATGCTGATTTCTTCACAAAGTGGTCCAAGGAACATTTTTAAACAAAATAGTTGAATCCTCAAACAAAGAAGATTAATTTTTAACCAAACAGTTGCATTTTTATTCAAGAAAGATGAAATTTTCATCTAAAAAAGATTTTATTGTCTTTTCCATATCAAAATATGAGTTTTAAACAAGAAGTAAAATTTCTACGAAAATAGTTGAATTTTCAACCCACAAGACTAATTTTCATCAAAACAGTTGAATTTTGAACAAAAAAGCATGACTTTTTAACAAAATTGTTAAATTTGTAACAAAACAGTTGCATTTTTATCCAAGAAAGATGCAATTTCTACTAGAATAAATTAATTTTTGAATTAAAAAGATAAATTAAAAAAACAATAGTTGAATTTTCATCCAAAAAAGATTTCACTTGAATTTTCAACACTAAGATATGAATTTTAAACAAAAAGTAAATTTTTTACGTAAATACTTGAATTTTCAACCCTACAAGACTAATTTTCAATAAAACAGTTGAATTTTCAACGAAAAAGGATGACTTTTTGACAAAATTGTTGACTTTCCAAACAAATAATAAAATTTATAACTAAAAAAGTAATCTTCAAGAGGAAGCAACTGTAAGAAAAAAATAAATTTTCAATTTGAAAAAGAAATTTTCAACCAAAGAGATGGTTTTTAAATTAAAATGATGCATCTCCAAATAAAAAAGGAATTTGTAACAAAGTAGTTCAATTACATAGTTCAAATTTTAGCCATGAAGATTCATTTTCTACAAAAGAAGACGAATTTTTAACAAAATACATGATTTTTCAACTAAACAGTTGAATTTTTAATAATGTAAGAAATTTTTCAACCAAAAACATGAATTTTCAAGTAAGAATTTTTATTTTAAACAAAAAAAAAATTTCAACAAAATACACGAATTTTTAACGAAGAAAGACAAATTTTCACCAAAAATAAAATAAAAATTAAATTAAATCAAAAATCTTCAAGAAAAAAACTGAATTTTCAACAAAGTAGTTCAACTTTCTACCAAGTAGTTCAATTTTTAACATCAAAAAATTACAACTAAAAATAGAGTAGTTGAATTTTCAGTTAAAAAATGATTTTTCAACAAAAAAAAGAAGATTTTTCAACCAAAGAAATGCATTCTTTTAACAAAATAGTTGAATTTTCAACCAAATAGTTAAATTTTCAACAAAATAGTTAACTTTTCATCCAAAAAGATGATTTTTTTAGCAAGAACCTTAATTTTCTACAAAAAAACGAAATTTTAGCAAAATACATGAATTTTTAACTAAGAAAGACTTACAAAAAATGAAATAGGTACATTTTCAGTTCAAAAATGTATTAAACAAACAAAAAAAACGAATTTTCAAGAAAATCTTTGGGAAATCATTGAAATTATTGTGCACTCTTTAAAATCTATCTGAAATCTTTGTGAAGTCTTAAAAAATAATTAAAGGACCCCGCGCATTCCTTAAGGAATAGACGAATTTTTAAATTAAAAAGACAAATTAGAAAAAAAAACAGTTGCATTTTCATCAATAAAAGAATTCAGTTAAATTTTCAACACAAAGATGTGGATTTTAAATAAAAAGTTATTTTTCTACGTAAATAGTTGAATTTTCAACCCTACAAGACTAATTTTCAACAAAACAGTTGAATTTTGAACAAAAAAGCATGACTTTTCAACAAAATCGTTAAATTTTCAACCAAACAGTAGCATTTCTCTCAAAGAACGGTCCAATTTCTACTAAAATAGATGAATTTTTAAACTAAAAAGACAAATTAAAAAAAAAAAGTTTAATTTTCATCCAGAAAAGAATTCAGTTGAATTTTCAACATTAAGATATGAAGTTTAACCAAACGTAAATTTTCTACGAAAATATTTGAATTTTCAACGCTCAAAGTCGAATTTTGAATAAAACGGTTGACTTTTCCCTGGTCAATAAAATTCCCTGACTTTTTGTTTTAAATCATTCTTGGCTATGTTCGTTTTTCACTCACCAGGATTAATATTAAATGTATGTACAATTACTGCGAGTTATTTGTTTCATTTGAGAATTTCCAAAAATTACGTATATGAATGAAAGAAATCTAGTCAGAATTCGTCACAATTTGAAAGTTTCGTCTTCCAGATTTTCGATAAAGAAAGTACTTCAAGTAGTTTTTAGAGTAGAAGTAGTATTTCAAAGAAGAAATATTTCTGAATTATAATATAAATTTTTTTACATTGTTCTACTTTGTTGAAAATCAATTTATCTTGTTTTGGCGAAAATTCAACTATTTGGTTGAAAATTCGTATTTCGCATTTAAAAATGAAACTATTTGTTTGAAAATGTATGCACTTTGTGGAAAATTCGTCTTTTTTGTAGAAAAATAATCTTTATGGTTGAAAATTTATCTTTTTGGCATTAAATTCAACTATTCAAGTTGAAGATTCATAATTTGAGTTTAAAATCCCTCAGTTTGGTTGAAAATTAATTTCTTTAACTGAAAATTTAACTGTTCCAGTTTTAGTTGAAAATTCATATATATTCTAGTTCAAAATTCAACAATGTGGATGAAAGTTTGTCTTTTTTAATTGAAAATTCAACTATTTCGTGGAAAATACACGTAGTTTGTTGAAAAATCGATTTTTTGGTAGAAAATTATCTCTTAGAAAGTTTATCTTCTTGTTTAAAAATTCTTATTTTCGGTTAAAAAATCAAGTATTCTATTTAAATATTTATCAATTTAGTTGAAAATTCATCTTTTTGGTTTGAAATTTAACTATTCCAGTTGAAGATTCATAATTTTATTTGAAAATTCATCACTTTGTTTGAAAATGTAATTATTTTTTTGAAACTTACTTTTTTTTTGTTGGAAGTAATTTTTTTAACTGAAAATTGAACTTATTCCAACTGAAAATTCCATAGTTTTAGTTGAAAATTGATCTGTTTGGTTAAACATCAATTGTTTTCTTTGAAAATTCAACTATTTCAGTTGAAGATTCATTGTTTTAGTCAAAAACTCTTATGTTTGGTCTAAAATTAATTTTTTTAACTAAAAATGTTACTATTCCATTTTCGGTTGAAAATTATTATTTTTTTAGTTCAAAATTCCACTATTTTTTAAAAAATTCATGTATTTTGTTGAAAAATTGTATTTTTTGGTAGAAAATTAATTTTTTATCTGAAAATCAATCTTCTTGTTTAAAAATTCATCTTTTTAGATGAAACTTCAAGTGTGCCGCATTTATTTTGAAATTTTTTGCTCTGTTGTGTTAAAGGATATTTAGAATAAACGTCATGAATTAAAATAAATGTTTGCAGGGTGGCGACTTGACCGGGAAACCGGGAAAGACCGGGAAATGACCTGGAATTTTATTGACCGGGAAAAACCGGGAAATGACCGGGAATTGAATTTAAAAACCGGGAATTTACTTCTGATCATAGCAAAATTCAAGAAATATAATTTCACTTGGAACAGGGAATGTTTTACATTGAATGGGAATTTTTTAAAGGAATTATAATTCGGATTGAGAAAAAAGGAATTTTTAAAAATCCCTCTTTCAAGTCAGAATTCGTCACAATTTGAAAGTTCCCTCTTCTAAATTTTAGGTAATAAAAGTACTTCAAGCAGTTTTCAGAGTAGAAGTAGAATTTCAAAGAAGAACTATTTCTGAATTATAATAGAATTTTTTTTTTACATTGTTCGTTGCGAATTCATCGTTTTTTAGTTAGAAATTCAACTACTGGGTTAAAAGTTAAACTTTTGTTAAAAATTAATTTATCTTTTTTTGATGAAAATTCAACTATTTGGTTGAAAATTGATATTTTTCATTTAATAAATAAACTATTTGTTTGAAAATGTATTTACTTTGTGGAAAATTCATCTATTTTTGTAGACAATTAAACTTTATGGTTGACAATTCATCTTTTTGGCATAAAATTAAACTATTCCAGTTAAAGATTCATCATTTCAGTTGAAGATTCATCATTTTATTTGAAAATTCACCAGTTTGGTTGGAAATTAATTTCTTTAAACGAAAATTTAACTGTTCCATTCTGAGTTGAAAATTAAAATTTTCAAGTTCGGAATTCCACAATTTGGATAAAAATTTGCCTTTTTAATTGAAAATTTAACTATTCCGATGAAAATTCATGTATTTTGTTAAAAAATCGATTTTTTTGTTGGTAAAAAATTATCTTATTTTTCTTTGAAAGTTAATCTTCTTGTTTAAAAATTCTTCTTTTCGGTTAAAAATTCAAGTATTCCAGTCAATTATTTATTATTTTAGTTGAAAATTCATCTTTTAGGTTTGAAATAAAATTATTTGGTTGAAAGTTAAGCTCTTTTGTTAAAAATTAATTTTTTTTTTAGTTGAAAATCCATCGTTTTAATTAAAAATTCATTTCTTTGGTCGAAAAATGAGCTGTTTGATTGAAAATTTGTTTTTTCTTTGGATGTTTTTTGGTTGAATATTATTTTTTTTTTCAACTGAAAATGTAACTATTAATCCAGTTGAATATTTCATAATTTTAGTTCAAAATTCATGTCTTTGGTTGAACATTAATTTTTGACTAAAACTTTGATTATTCAATTTTTGGTTGAAAAATTATCTTTGTTAGTTGAAAATTCGTCTTTTTTGGTAGAAATTAATCTTCTTGGTTGAAAATTAATCTTTTTGGTCAAAAATTCAATTATTCTAGTTAATGATTCATCATTTCAGTTAAAAATTCATCTTTCTGGTTTGAAATTCAACTATTGCAGTTAAATATTTACAATTTTATTTGAAAATTCATCACTTTGTTTGAAAATGTAACTATTATTTTGAAAGTTAGTTTTTGTTGTTGTTAAGAGTTAGTTTTTTTTTTGTTGAAACTAATTTTTTTAACTGAAAATTTAACTTATTCCAATTGAAAATTCCATAGCTGTTGTTGAAAATTCATCTGTTTGGTTAAACATTAATTTTTTTAACTTGAAATTTAATTATTAAAGTTTTGGTTGACAATTTATCTTTTTTTAGTAAAAATTAATTTTTTGGTTTGAAAATTGAACTATTTCAGTTAAAGATTCATCGTTTTAGTTGAAAACTCTTGTGTTTGGTTTACAAATAATTTTTTTAACTAAAAATGTTACTATTCCATTTTCGATTGAAAATTATTATTTTTTCAGTTGAAAATTTAACTATTTGGTTGAAAATTTGTCTTCTTTTATTAAAACTTCAAACCTTTCTTTAAAAGTTAATGTATTTGGTTGAAAAATTGTATTTTTGGGTAGAAAATTAATCTTTTTATTTAAAATGTAATCTTCTTTAAAAATTCGTCTTTTTGGTTGAAAATTCGAGTGTTCCAGTTAAATATTCATAATTTTAGTTGAAAATTTAACTATTCCAGATAAAGATTCATAATTTGATTTGATAATTCATCACTTTGGTTGAAAATTGAACTATTTTATTGAAAATCCGTTTTTTTGGTTGAAAATTAATTTTTTCAACTGAAAGTTTAACTATTCCATTTTTTTGTAAAAAATTGATATTTTTTAGTGGAAAATTTAAGTATTTTTTTCAAAATTCATTTATTTTGTAACGTTTTGCTCTGTTGTGTTAAAAGATGTTTAGAACGAACGTCATGAATTAAAATAAATGTTTGCGTTTTGCGGCAAATATAAATATGTTACTTTGAGTTGACCGGGAAAATTGAAAACCTTGACCGGGGAAAACCGGGAAATGACCGGGAATTTGAAATCTTCCGCCGAATCGCCACCCTGGTTTGTGTTTTGCGGCAAATTGTTACTTTTAGTTGACCGGGAAAATTGAAAAACTTGACCGGGAATTTGAAATCGTCCGCCCAATCGCCACCCTGAAAACTATTTAATTTCTTAAATTTAAAATATCTCTCTTTAAAAACTAGGTAATACCGGAAGCTTGTGCAAATCAGCAAGTGATAGTTCATCTCGTGAGTGCCATTCGTGTAATGCCATTTGACACTCTCGTGCAAACCGTACAACAAGTCGTAAAATCACCTCCGCCAATCCATGGAGTGAAGCAAGATTTTTCCTTGGAAGTCTCCGTTTTGGAATTGCTGTATGTCTACATGCAAAGTAATGCTTCACAGTCTCTCATTGAATCCTGGGCCTGTTTACTCGGATTACTAAAAGATGGATTGTCTCTAACTGCACCTGCTCAGTTCCTATTGCTAGCTATTCTCAACGAATATGTTCAAAAGTGCCCACCCATGCAGGAGAAGAAGGATATAAGGGACCTGCAAGATATTTCAGCCAAGGTAAACAATTTTTATAGTAAAAGCCTTTTTCTCCTTTTCTCACCATGGTGGAAAACTTTTTACCAAAAAGTAGAGAAAACTAAAACTATTTTCACAGGAATCTACAAATAAATACAATAAATTACAACCAAAATTACAGGAAAGTACAACTTTTTTCTATTATTGAGACGAATTTTGTACTTTTTTTGCATTTTTTTGTACATTGTTGTATTTTATTGTAGTTTTAATTTTCTACAAGAATCTACAGGAATTTACAGCTTTTGCAGCCAAAAAGTTGTTCTTTTTCGGCCTAGGAGGACAAAAAAGCTTCCATGTTTAAATTGTAAAGGAATGGTAGAATATTAAAAGACAATCATGAATAATCGTGATTAAATAAACACAAAACCTTACGTTTGATGTATTTTTTCAAATATATAGAAATCGATTGGACACCAAATATATCATTTAAAATTATGTCTTTGCAATTTTTTAATATTTTTTATCCTAAGTCGAAAAAGAAACACTTTTTTTCTGCAAATCAAAATTGAACTGAGAAAGATTTGATCAATTGTTTAAATAAGCATATTTGTTAACTTGTATTAATTATTACCTCACTAAGTGAAAAGTGGAGAAAAAGTTTAAGAGTTCAGAAAAAACCGTAACTTTCTAGCATTATTCAAATAGAATATTATTAATAATAATAAATTGTTTCAAAAAATAATTTTGTTAACTCGAATTAATTATTAAACTCGCTCCAATTGAAAAGTAAACAAAAAGTTGAAAATTTCAGGAAAAACTGCGATTTTCTAGCTTATTCTAAAAGAATATTATTAACAATAATAATACATTTTTTAAACAATTATGTTTGTTAAAATTAATGAACATTAATTGAAAATTGGACAAAAAGTGGAAAATTTTTGAAAAAACCGCGACTTTCTACCTTTATCCCTGGTGGAAAAATTTTTACCAAAAAATACAGAAAATTAAAATTATTTTCACAGGAGTCTCGACATAAATACAATAAATTACAACCAAAATTACAGGAAAGTACAACTTTTTTCTATTATTTAGACGAATTTTGTACTTTTTTTGCATTTTTTTGTACGTTTTTGTATTTTATTGTAGTTATAATTTTCTACAAGAATCTACAGGAATTGACAGCTTTTGCAGCCAAAAAATTGTTCCTTTTCGACCTAGGATGACAAATATTTAGAATATTGCAATGAGATAATTTTAAATTAGGATGAGTACATGATCGCTATTACAAAAAAGCTTCTATCTTTAAATTTTAAAGGAATGGCAGAATATTAAAAGACAATAATGAATAATCGTTATTAAAAAAACAAAAAACCTTACGTTTGAAGTTTTTTTTCAAATATATAGCAATCGATTGGACGCCATATATGTCATTTAAAATTATGTTATTGCAATATTTTTAATATTTCTTATCCTAAATCGAAACAGAATAACTTTTTGACTGAAAATAAAAATTGAACAGTTGGGAAAGAATTGATCACAGTCACTGAAATTAAAAGATTCGAACTCTTGAAAATGCATTTTTTTGCATTTGAAGTTATAAAAACTGAACCGCAAATTAAAATATTCAAAGTAAAATACTTTTGAATTTCAAACTTTTCACATTAAAGCTTAAAAATATGTTAATTCAAACGCTCAGTAATTTTTCCGAATAAAAGATTTTAAAACTTTTCAACTGAAATTTTTTTCATTAAAAGCCGTTAAACTGCAAAATTTCAATTTTTAACTTTTATACATTGTACAGTTAAAATATTTAAAAAAAATATAAATCCAGGCTATCATTTTCAAAGCTATGAATTGAAGAATGAACCAAAAAATTAATAAATTTTCAAAATTATATCATTTTAAGCAATTTTAAGCTAAACACATTAATTTATACATTAAAATTTGGTTTGAAATATTTTTAAATATATTCTTAAATATTTGTTTTAAAAAAATCATTTAAAAATTTTCCAGGAATCTAATAATAATTGTATTATCTTGGAACTAGATTTTTTACTACAATTTTTGGAAAGCCCTGCAAAAATAAAAAAATTACCTGAAAATCATCCAGATTCTTTTTTGAAAATTTTGGAAATCTTATTAAATATTCTTTTTAAATTAATTTTTCAAAAAATAAAAAATTATTGTTAGTTTATCTCGGAATTTGGATACAAATTTTTTATTAATTTAAAACCTTTCAAAATACTTAAAAGCTTACAAATTTTGTGTTGGAAAAAAAATCTACATTTTGTTTTAAATGTTTCCAAATCTTTTCACGTTTTAAATTATTTTGGAATCTTTTCAAAACTTCTAAATATGTTTTAAACTGACTCGATTATTTTCCAAATTATTAATTGTTCAATTGTTATTTATTATTCAACAAAAAAATTTTATCTTTTTAAATACTCTCTTAAAATTAATTTTTCAAAATAAAAATCATTTAAAATTTTCCCAGCAAACTTAAGACACTTTTTTTATTTTCTTAAGACCTTAAAAGATCTTTAAAAAGCTTCAAAATTTTATTTCGAAATCTCCAACAATCTAAATTTAGTTTTTTATTCTTCGAAATCTTGTCCAGTTTTAAATTAAGTTTGGATCTTCTCAAAACTTGTAAATATCTCTTAAACTAACTCAAATTTTTTCCAAATTGATAATTGTTCAATTGTTATTTATGCATTAAAATTCAATAATTTCACTTGCATATTAAAAATTTGTTCAATAGAACAATTAAAATTGTAACGTTCAAAGTTTTAATTTAACACTCTGAAATAGTAACGATTCAAGGCTTTCTATTTCAAATAATTCAGTTTAAAATTGTTTAGTTTTTAATATTTGATTTATAATTGCTGATTTTAAATGAAAAGTAAAATATTGCTAAAAATTAAAAAAAATATCTTATTTAATTAAATAGTTTCAAATTAAATGTGTTAAAAATAGAATATTTCAGATTGAAACAATATTTCAATAGGATTCGAAATTGAATAAGAGCGTTTAATTTTTCAAATTATTTTTAAATTAAGAATAGTTTATAAAGTTTCAATCGGACGTTTACATTTGTTCAACTACTGAAGGTCCCTAAAGTACTCTATTTTCAAGTTTTAGTTCCTATGGTACCCTATTTGCAGCCCATAATGCAACTTAAAAATAAATTTATGGCATGATCGAAGCTTCCAAGAGTCAGGGATTTTGAGAAAAAATACCAAAAATCAGGGAGTTTCTATAATAAGTAACTGTGAAAAATATAGTCACTGTTTTAAGATATTCACTATAGTCACTTTTCTTTCAATAAATAACTCATGGGTTAATCGCTATTGAATATATATTCTATACCTAGTTCTGAATTGTCTTGAATCGTTTTAAAATATTTCGGGGTACTTTTAAAGATTCCTATAAATTTTTAATAGATTTCAATAATCTGAACGAATTTGTAAGATTTTAAGGTTTTTTCAACATTTCTAAGGAATTTTCAAGAGCTTTTAAAAGTTTCAAGGGATTTCAAAAGATTTCAAAGAATTTTTAATATTTTAGGAAATTTTAAAAGATTCCAAGGAATTTTTAATTGATTTCAATAATTTTAAGGGATTTCAAAGCGTTTGAAATATTTTAGGATAAAGAATTGTCTAAAATTTAAGAATTTTAAATTAGATTAAAATCAAATTCAAAATCCTATCTAACGTCCAATACTCAAGTTAATATATAAAATTCCTGAAAATAAGAACAAGAATCCAACGAACAAATTGGGAAAATCGCCACAAAATGCTCCTATTGTAATTAAAAAAAAAACTTTTTGTTGAAAAAAAAAATTTTTCTTTGGACAAAAATAAAAAAGAGGAAAGAAAAATTAGAAGGCAACCAACCAAATCCTCTTTTTCTCTTTTTTATTTCTTTCGTCCTTTTTATTTTTATTATTATCAAATCACAATACAAAGAAATTCATAATATTTAATATTTATTTATTTCTCATTTTTCTTATTTCTTTCCTCTTTTTTATTTTTGTGCAAAGAAATTTTTTTTTTCAATTACAATAGGAGCATTTTATGGTGGTTGTCCAAATTTGGTCGTTGGATTCTTATTTTTATTTTCAGGAATTCTATACGTTAAAGAGGTTTCCGAGAATGTCAATGATTGTAAAGGTTTTTTTTAAAGCTCTCAAGGTATTTTATTAAATTTTCCAGGATTTCATGACATATTGCCAGATTGTATAGAATTTCACGGGATTTAATAATATTTTAGTGGATCTTAAAGAATTTATTCAAGAGAAGTGAGATATTTCGTAGAGTTTCTAAGATTTGAAGAGATTTGAAATTATTTTATGAAATTACCCTGAATTCTTATTAATTTATCCTGAATTCTTTTAATTCTTTGAAATTCTTTTCAATATTTTTAATTCACTTAAATTCTTAGAAATTAACTCAATTCTACTTAATTTAGTGGATTTTTTTTTAATTTTTTAAAGTTCTCATTTAGTTGATTCTGAGGACCAGTTGATAAAATGATGAAAGGATTTGAAATGATTTCTCAAAGATTTCATAAAGATTTCACAAAGATTTAAAATATTTTGCAAAGATTTCGGATGGATTTAAAAGATTTCAATAATTTTACAAATATTACCAAATATGCCAAAAATATTTCAAATATGAACTGAACTGATTTCAGAAAGATTTCAATTATCTCACAAAGATTTCAGATAGATTTCATCGATTTCCCAAAGATTTTAAAGATTTCGGATATGTTTAAAAGATTTCCCAAAGATTAAAAAAAAAGATTTAAATAATTTCACATATATTACCAAATATTTCGCAAAGATTTCGGATAGATTTAAAAGGCTTTGAGAATTTAATGAGCATTTATGAGCATTTTTGATTAGGATTCAAAAAATCGTATTTTCTACCTTGATTAATGATAATTACATTATTTAAATTTCGCATGAAAATGTATCAAAGTAATGAAAAACATATTATTCGCATTAAACAGTGCCTTGTTCAGGGTTGCTACAATATCCCAATTTCAAATTCTTCTAGGTATAAAACCAACCATGCACCTAGAAGATTAATAATTTTAATGCAAAAACGTTTTCTAAATATATTTTAAACACTTTTTAGTTGTGTTTTCAACCCAAAAGATTAATTTTCTACCAAAAAAGGCTCATTTTCAACAAAGTGCATGAATTTTCATTTAAAAAAAAATTTTTTAACCAAAATTAGAATAGTTAAAATGTCAGAAAAATAAATATTTAACACAACAAAAAACGAATTTTCACCAAAATATTTTTTTTCACCCAAAAAAAATAATTTTTTAACCAAAAATAGAAGGATTAAATGTTTAGTTAAGACAATCAATTTTCAAACAAAAAAATTAATTCTCAACAAAATAATTCAATTTTAAACAAAAAAAGATAAATTTACAAACAAAATAAATATTATTTTTCAATTTGCAGTTAGAAAAGTCAATTAAAGAAAAACGAGTTTTCAGCAAAATTAATTAATTTTCAACTAAAAATATAAATTTTCAAGCGAAAATGGAATAGTTATATCTTCAGTTAAAAAAATTAATTTTTAACTAAAAATAAACGACTTTTCAACCAAAGAAATTATTTTTCAATCACAATGATGAATTTTCAA